>JADLZN010003046.1:0-148596 GCA_018155175.1 Sinocyclocheilus anophthalmus
CATGTGGGCGGAGCTTCACTACCAGTGAACATGTGGGAGGAGCTTCACTGATGATGTGTTGCAGTGGGCGGAGCTTCACTACCAGTGAACATGTGGGAGGAGCTTCACTGATGATGTGATTACTGTGGGAGGAGCTTCACTGATGATGTGATTACTGTGGGAGGAGCTTCACTGATGATGTGTTGCAGTGGGCGGAGCTTCACTACCAGTGAACATGTGGGAGGAGCTTCACTGATGAGGTGTTGCAGTGGGCGGAGCTTCACTACCAGTGAACATGTGGGAGGCGCTTCACTACCAGTGAACATGTGGGAGGAGCTTCACTGATGATGTGTTGCAGTGGGCGGAGCTTCACTAGTGAACATGTGGGAGGAGCTTCACTGATGATGTGTTGCAGTGGGCGGAGCTTCACTACCAGTGAACATGTGGGAGGAGCTTCACTGATGATGTGTTGCAGTGGGCGGAGCTTCACTACCAGTGAACATGTGGGAGGAGCTTATCTGCCAAAATCAAAAATACATCACTGAGTTTGTTTTTATAGTAATAGACAACAGAAAATAAATGATGTAATGTAAATTTAAGTATAAAGAAAACAGTTGAAAGCATAAACTCAGATATAAATGTACAGTCGAACTGCACAGTTTGCAGAGAAGCATTTAATTTCCTTCGCTTTTCAGAGCTCGGTAGATGAGTAACTATTGTATTTGTATTATTAGACCGATAAATACATATATTACAATTAATGTTATATTAATTGATTTATCGTTTATAAATATTAATAATATATAGGCATAATAAATTATCCTATCTGTCATACATAATGTACGGCATTAAAAAAGTTTTAAAAGTGTGAAATAATTTAAATAAAAAGGAACAAATAATCACACAATTATCTGAATCATAATTTAAGCAGTAAATAAGCTAAAAATGTGTCCCATCCTGCAGAATTGTCAAAAACGTGATAACTCTCAGAGTGACTGATTTAGGCGCAACTGAAGAGTTGTTCAGAAGTAAATATAATAATAATAATAAGTGGTCTGCCCTTGCAAGGTTCTCATCTTGACTCATGTGTTCCGTGGTTTTATGTGAGATGTGACTGTTCTGTCAAATAATCAGGTGCAGCCTTTGACACGTGTTAGCTTTAAGTGTCCATTCAAAGGAGCTATGCAGGACATCAGCATAAATAAATGAGGAGAAACAGGAACTATGACATGAAATAAAGAGTCTTTCAAGCAGCTCTGGAAGAGGAGATGAGCCTCAGACGATCAACACTCATTCAACAAGACATTATTTAACATTATTTGTGTCAGGATTTATGATAAAAGTCTATTTCTCACAATATGAAACATAAATAATATAAAAAACTAACGCTAAAGTAAATAACTGCCCTAAAGCACCATAATATGCATGTATAATCTAAATAGTTTGATTTTCTAATAACTATTCATTGCAATGAAGTAATTAACTCATTAAAGTTTTGTACAGAAACAAACAATGACCATAAAACATCTTCAAATAAGAGCACCACAAAGCAATATTTAATGATTTCAGTGTCACGTCTGATTCATATTTCACTATATTAACATTTATGTGTGGATGTCTCGCGCGGCTCATTATAGGCTCAATGTAACGCTAGCAGTCTCTGTTTCAGTACATTTGAACAAACTAACGGGCTTAATCTGCCAAAGATGCCAAAAGTGTAGAAATAAAACAGCAGCAGCAACACTTGAGATATTCCCCTCACAGATCAATGTTTAACTTGACATTCAGCAACAGTTCTCGATACAAACATAGAAACAATCGCTCGAACGCATAAAAGCTCACAAAATCGTCTGATTTAATTCATGTGTTTAGCGCCCCCCGCTGGACTGGAGTGAGAAGCGGCGAGAGGAGGGAAATAATACGAGGAAATAGAGTGGGGGGAACTACAAAAAATAACTGCAGTACATTGAAGTACAACTGCAGTACAAAGTAGTATAACTGCAGGACAATGAAGTACAACTGGAGATTTGCAGTATAATGAAGTACAGATACAATATAACGGCAGTTCAGTAATACGAAATGCATGTGAAGATTTCAGATGCAAAAACTTTTAAGTCCGTCTAATTAAATTTATTTTTAGCATTTTTAAAATACAAGAAAAAGCTTATGATTAGGTTCAGTAATTTCACTTTAATGGCAATGCGGTTCTTTTCATTGCGATTCAGATCTTCATGCATCCGCTTGTTAAGTGGTCGTGGGGTGGTGTGGGTTGGGATGACACAGAAGCACTGTTTCCGGGTCCAAGCCTCAACTCGCTTCACTTGAGAATACTACCTCAGCAGCCGGTTATGAGCACTGTTTATTCATGTTAAATATTTAAGCTAAACGTTTTCAAACTTATGGTGTACACTACAGTCTCCAAGCTCACAGCGTCCCAAACACAAATCATTTTTATATTTATTTATATTTTCATTGTCTGGCTATCTTGGATTTTCGGTCTGGAGTTAAAGGTTAGGATTATAATTTTTTTGGTAGTATTATATCACATTGTGAGTGTATATTACCTTTTGTTGTTTCAGTTGTGTTTCTCATGCTGCTGAAATAACAATATTGTGAAGTCTTGATTGTTTAATCTGTAAAATGGAATTCATAAACAGTTCATGCTTTTCCCCTTGAAACAACACAGATACTATTAAATCATCCATATGCTGTAAAATGGATGAAAATGTTTTTAATGATAAAAAGAGCTTGTTTTATTAAAAGCAAGACTTAATATCTCATATCAAAGCAAGTTGTTTTTTTGTTTTTCAAGGACACGTGTGTTTCGTAAGGTTTCAAGATTGGCCAATGACGGAGTTGATATTTAACATGAAGTCATCATATTTGTGTGGTTTAGGGGTATCATATGATGTTTAAATGTGAATATTAAGATCCTGGTGAATGTAAATGGATAGAGGTAACAACTAATTGATTTATTTGTTCACATAACTGTTTTAAAAGTTACCATGTTACTATAGCAGATGCACAGCAGACACATACTGTTCTGAGACGAGAGAAAATAGATAATTTGTGTTCCAACGATATATCAAAATACTTAAATGTGAATCTTGAATAAAAGCTTTATAAACAATAACATACTCACTGTTTGTTGTATTTGTTTTAATACAGTAATTGATGGGGTTCGTCACCACCGTCAGATGTGTCATCTCTGTCAGGTCTCGTCACCTCCCTCAGATGAATATCTTGATAGTATATGATTATGATATTTTATATTTGTTGAGGAATTGTTGGTCACATGTGAAAGTGTAATATGTCTGCTAACATGAGAATGTGTTTTGAAATGTTAAAAACACCTTGATCTCAAGCATCAGTCGTCAGCACCTTTATTAATACTTGTTTGGTATTTCTTATTAATTATCAGATGGTAAATGCAGTGTAGGTTTTGGTGAGAGCGCGGCTGCAGCTCCACGTTATCTGAAAGAACTAACGAGAATATTCAGTACTACACTGAACATCATGACATAATCTGTAATAAACCTCGTGGAAACAGCAACACCAGTAGGGCTGCACGATTAATCGAATGCGATTGTCATGCGCATTTTGTTAGTAAAAGGTAATCAGCAGGGAATCATCACCACATGCTTTCAGATGGAGCAGAATTTACCAAGGGTCTGTCTGCGGACTGCAGAGAGGGGCGTAACTGGAACAAGGGGGCTTAACTCGGAAGTGTCCAAATCACACAGAACCACGCGAGATGTCAAAACGAGATGCTGTTGGCTGCTTGTATAGAGACAACGGTGAGAATTTTTTTTGTCCCGAAATAACCGTTCAAATTGAAGTGTGTAAGTTATTTTCATACAGTGGTATTGTTTATGGAGTTAATAATCTATTAAAACTAAGGTGGAAAGTAAGCAATATATAAGCAAAAGGTGTAAAGACGCTGTTAGTAAACTAACAATTGGTCCCTCTGTAAATCCCTTTGCCACCTGGAAAAATTCTCAGTACCTCAAAGTGTATAACGGCCGGGAAGCAAGAAAACACACATTCAAATGGTATTCTCAATACTTCAATTTATTCATAGATACAAATATATTATATAGGCATATGTCGAGGGGAGTTTCAACCCTTTAACCAATGAGGATATAGATGACATACATATAGGATCTTGGCCAAGAACATGTGTTATATAAAATGGCCACATGTACAGAAAAATATGGACATATTAGGATTAGACTTGGCGAAGGATGCTGAACTCTCTTCATAGTTCATCACGAAACCCCATTACCTTGGAGTCCTAGCTTTCGTGTCCTTATTTGAGCATTTGAACCAAGAAAAGCTAATGCATACATGTGCGCATGCGTACCTCGAATATGAGTAAGAGATATTAAAACATAATACAAGAGAGAGAGAGAGAACAGATGGAGGAGGGGGGAATCAAGAGAAAACAACAGTGCACTGTACAGGGAGGGCGAGTGAGAGAAGGAGAGGAAAAAAGGAAAGGAGGGGTGAAAACATCTGGAACCAATCTCAAGACAGAGAGTGTTTTCTAACAGACGCTATCCCCCGGTTTCACAGACAAGGCTGGTCAAGACTAGTCCCAGACTAAAATGCATGTCTGGGCTGTTTTAACTGAAAGCAACTTGAACTGGCTGGTCTTAAAATATATTTTTTTTGTCTCAAGATGCACATCAGTAGTGTTTTTATCCAAGGCACGTTTATAAAAGCTACTTAAATTTCCTAATTGAACTATGGCCTAATCCCGGCTTAATCTAAACCCTGTCTGTGACCTACATAATATTTGTGATTTTGCTGTAAAAAACACGTTTATAATGCACAACTAACAGGGGAGCTCCATTAAGTACACATACGTCTCAAAAGTGGATTTACATGAACCATATATACATCTTAAAGACAATTACTAAATGTCTATTTAACATCTGACAGGATAATCTTTGATTAGTATTGCAGATGAGCACATCTAATAGACATCTGTAAATACATGATTGTTAAAACAATACGTTTGAATGAAGCTTTGTTTCATCTGTTGTTGACTTGTATATGTATTTATTGTGATGCTAACTTTTATTCATTCCTTTACTCATTTATTCATGTTTATTGTTGTCAGTAAATAAAATATAAATATTTTATTAATGTATTAATTGCTTGACTGAAAATTGATGTATTCACATCGACTGCATTTGTTCAACTAGTGTATATTTATGTATAGCTATGTCACGACAAAAAAGTATACATTTTTTTCATTATAAGTAAAAAAAAAGAAGTAATTATTGGTTAGCATTTATCATTATTTGGCATGTAAAGTGGTGGGAGTGGGCAAACGATGCCATTCATTCTGGGGTAATCTTAGTGTTTAAGTAGTAATACTTACATTTTTAAAGTATAAAATCAACAGTCTTCTCCAAAGGTGAGATCTTCGAGCAGCTGCCCGACATGTCCTTTGTGCAGATATTACAAACCATACTAGATTGTTGAGTTAGTGATGCTATGAGGTGTTAGTGCACCTGTCCCTCTTTTTTATTATTATTATTGCCGAACTTATAATTACATAAAAGATCAGGGAAAGATGGTTGTATCTAACAATGAACAATCATAATGGCATATATTATATCAGTGTTATATTGCATCCCTACTGTGTTATTCCTATGTATGTCTACACTATGTACTTTCTTCTGCACTGGAAGCTCATGTCGTCAAGTCAAATTCCTTGTGTGTGTAAACACACTTGGTAATAAAGCTATTCTGATTCCGATAAAACAAAAATGCATGTGTTCATCATAGTATGAGATAATATACACAGAAAAAAAGCACAGTGACAAGGTTAAATATCTTTGAATAATTCATCATGATGTATTTTTTTAGAAGCCTGAGGGATGAAACGAGTTAAATTGTTAAATTCAACAAGAAAAAGAATAAAACAAAGGAGATTTAAGCCACTTTTGCTTGTGGATAAAACATTTTGCACAAAATAATTAACAAGATATTCAAGAGATAACAATTTGGGCTTTTCGTAATATTTACCCGTCAGCATAGCGGGATATATCCGAATCGCATCATACTTAAGCATTCAGGGCTGTACTTAGGAGGTACATCTCATAGCGCTCGGTAGTAAGTACTTAAAGAAATTAGTGCTTAAACTTAGAAAAGTATGCGGTTCGAAACGCAGCCGGACAACATCTCTTTTGAATCTCGATGGTTCCGGTTGATTTGGACAAATGCAAGTACGCTCATTGTTCAAGTTACGGCCCCCCTCAAATTTACGCCCCCTCTTGCAGTCAGCAGACAGGACCCTTCTGTAATTGTGCTCCTAGAATCCGTGTTTTTGTTGTTATACTGTAGGGGGTGCTAGTACACATCTTCTATACAGAATTTCCAAAAAAAAACACAAGAGAAGAAGAAACCGAAACAACATGTGTGCTTCCACATGTAATCTCACACGATCATCAGACATAAAACAGCAACAAAACTGTGTAACGTTATGGAATAAAAAGTCGACCAATGAAGAGGTAATAATAACTATCAAGCTGGGGTGTTGATCGACTCATCTACGTTTTGATTATCATTCTGAATCCAGTTCATAGTCATTTTTCAGCTTTTTGTTCAAAATGTTTTTTTTTTCTTTTTTTTTTTTTTTTTTTTTATATGGTTTATTTCTTTATTTTTTATTTATGAAACTTCTCCACATTCAAGTGTTTAAAAAAAGAATGCATGAAGCTAGAATAAATTTTTTTTGTTTACAAGCAGATACCCTGCTCTTTTGATGTTTTGTATGTTCAGATATTCATGTAACAAAACATACACAAATTAATACCTAAATAGGGACATAATAATATACTTAAAGTATGATGTAAAGTTCACATAAAGAAAACTTACGAGTATACTTGCAATATAAAACTACTAAACTAGTAGTTTAATGAAAATATACTTCAAAGTGTACTTTCATAAACTAAAAAAGAATTTAACTAGCAAACTATCAGTATAAGTTCACTTGTAGTATAGTTGCAGTACAAACTAAAAAATTTGATGTAAACTAGTTGTGTACTCAAAGTTTACTACTGTTATACTTAAAGTATACTTAAAAGTATACTTTTATATACTAGAAAGTGGGCCAATTTAGTCCCAAAGAGTATTGAAACAGTACACTTACAAGTATACTACTAGTAAACTGATATTTGTATACTTACTACATAAAAAAAACACTTAAAATATACTTGAACTTTACTTAAGTATACTTACTAAAATAAACTTGAAGTATACTACTTTTTGGTAAGGGTCCTTGAAACTTTAGTGTGACTTCTTTGGTTTTTTCAAAAATGTGACCATTTCATTTTTCAGAATGCAAGTAGTGTGTTTGGGGACAAGCATTGTTTTTACTAGCATATATTCTATATCTATATTTAACAGATTAATGATGCAGAAACAATAGAAGATTAAAACACTGATCTATAATAGAGAACTGGATTGCTCATGCCGCCATATTGGTATCCTCACTATTCCCAACACTTCCAATTTAATTAAAGGAAAATCGTACAAATTTAATGAGAAAACATCACCCAACAAGTTAGCGTTTTTAAATCTGAAGTATCCATGTACATTCTTACAATGCAAACACCCTAAGCGTAAAGAGTTATTTTTTTTTTAATGTCAGGAATTTCCCCTTCTTATTAAAAAGTTACGTTCATTACAGTAGCGAACATCAGATGAACACGATAAACATCAGACGGACACAACCTCAATATATATATATATAACAAATGACCAGTGTTGGGCAAGTTACTCTGAAAATGTAATCAAATTACTGATTACTCCTTTTAAAAGTAATCACGTTACTGTTCTGGTCAGTAGCGGTTTTTTGGGGGGGGGGTATTAGAGCAGAATTCTAAGGGAAATAGTGGGCTAAAGTCAGTCACACCTCGACTTTCTTCCAAATAACGCACATTTCATTCATAATATTATATATACAGGCCCATAGTTCCTGCACATTTTTGTTTTTCTGAATTGTGTGAAATGGCTAATAAAAATAGGTAATACAAACGATTATGTGGTCACCAAGGTGAATTGGTTTAGTCTTGACTTCTGGTCGTGAGTGACAGTGTTGGGGGGATCATGGGAAATCTGTTGATTGTCGAGTGCCAAATAAATACAGAGATCGACAGAAAAAGGTCAAAGCCATCAGGTGCCCAATTTAGAAAAAAAAAAGAAAAGAAGAAGAGGAGAAATGAGCAAAAGATAAAGGTACGCAACTATGTTCTCTCTGTATGATTATTACGGTATCCATGTCATGAATGAAAAATTTTTAATATCTGATTTGTATATATTTTGGCACATTTATGAATATGTGAATTAGGGGGGGGGGCCTCGGAGGGGTTCGCCAAAACCCCCCCCCCCCCCCCCCCCCCCCCCCCCCCCCCCCCCCCCCCCCCCCCCCCCCCCCCCCCCCCCCCCCCCCCCCCCCCCCCCCCTCCCCCCCCCCCCCCCCCCCCCCCCCCCCCCCCCCCCCCCCCCCCCCCCCCCCCCCCCCCCCCCCCCCCCCCCCGGGTGTAATTCAAGTAGAACCGCCACTGGTTATGGTTACTTTATTTTAAAAATAATTAGTAATTAGTTACATTACTAGTTCCGTTACTTTTTTCTTCATTAAATTTATGAAATCCCAGCATACACGCTCCCGATAAGTATTGGTTATTAAAGCATCAACATTCACCCCGAGACGTTATTTTTAACTAACGCAAGCGGCTGCTGCGTGCATGGTTTAGATGAGAGCAGGAGCGCTGCATTATCTCTAAAAGACATCTCAGTTCATCGCAATATCACAAATCCCTGTTAACACAATAAATATATGCATAATGAACCTTTCATAATGTCTACAATTCGTGTGATATAATGAGAGGATTCATGAGCATGCAAATTTCAGCACTGCATTGCTCAACACTGCAAACACGTGTTACAGCCTAAATAGAAACTCTGCATACGCTTGCACCTGTTAATCGTTTATTTGTAATATTAGTTCATGTTGCGTTGGGCTGATAGATGATAACAATTTATTCTCCACGCATGCCAGCACACAACGAGTGTCTTTAAAACCCCGGGGGCCCACCGCACCAGCACTCGCCCATCTTGTCCCGCGCCGCACTCTGTTGTGTCGGGTCTCGTGGGAGTGCAGGTCTCTAATCACTGGCACTTGACTCGACAGTGCGTGTGCTACATCCTGTTTACAATCTCTAGATTTAAAAACTGCAGCGGTCGCAAGTAACGCGGCAGAACGTATAGAGACCTGGCTTGTAACGGTTAAAATGATTATCCAATTAGCAAATAGGCTTATTTAGGGTGGCCATATGTGCCAATTATATGGGATACATCCTGGCCAGGATTTTTATATTGCCTAAAACATCCAAAGTAGTTTGACAAATAACATGCAGGTATTGTACATAATCAACCAATCGTGGCGTGTTGCGCGCGAGAAGGCGAGAACGATCAAAGTGATGCAAATACGTGTTTGTTCGTTCGTTCATTCATTCGTTCGACTTGAAGCTGCGCACCGATCATTGTATGACACCAGAGTACCGCGAGAGCGATTTGAAAGCATAAGGAGCCATCTTCTCTGCTCTCTATAGCTCTCATGAAATAATGTCATACAACGATCGATCTGCACAGTGCAAACAGCCAAAACTTGGATATTTTAGGGCAGGCAATATAGAAATCCTGGCAAGGGTACGTCCCGTATAGTCACCCTACCTACTGTACATAACATTTTATATGGAAATGCCAATGGTAATGCTAGTAAAAATATTTGCGTTATCTTGGAGAGTCTGAAATAGATGCTGCTCAATCAGGACATTAAAAATATACACATCATAATTTATTCAGATAAATAACTGACTACATACAGTACAGACTTAAAGACTTTAAGCTTTATTTCCAAGATGATGCATGGTAAGTTAAGCTTTTTATTTCAGTACAACATAGAGCAATAAAGTAACATAATCTATTGTATTATTCATTGTATATTCAAATCAATTTCTGATACTAATACATTCATGTTTAATAATTCCTGTATAGTTACGTACATAAAGAATTTGGCTATATTTTGTGTTGGATCAGTTAACGTTACGTTACCTGTGTCGGCAGTGCGCAGCAGACACACCCACCTAAACAATTGAAATATATCGCTTATCCTGCCCAAAAAGACCATCAACATTGCCGATAACATCTGAAGTAAAAATTAATTTACAAACACCTAACATCAAAACTTATCCTGTTTGACTGATTAGCTTCAAATCGGGTGATTTTAGGTCAGTGTTTTAGCTGTGACTCCGGTGGCTTCACTGCCTAACGGCAGTTTAAAACGCAATGAGCGATCCAGTCATTATATATAGATCAGTGGATTAAAACATGATTTATTGTTATATATGTATAACTTTATAATCTCTTTAGCTCTCTCTGTTGACAGTAGAACTGGAAATTTTAGTTGTCTTAGTAAAGATTATGTTATTAATCAATATTATCTTAAGTCTTAAATTCAAACCAGTCAAATGTTTTAAAATATTTTTGTTGTTTCAATCAGTTCTGTTTAAAAGAGCTTGTGTATATTGCAAAACTGAAACATTCAGAGACATGAAAACAAAAAGAAATAACGTCTCAGGTTACGTATGTATAGTATAAAAGGCGCCGGGAGAAACATCATCCACTCTTCGTTTGAAGCTTGCATCCGAATCATGGCAGAGAAACCTAGGAGGGACGCAGCGTCTCGTTCCCTCGGGGAACCCTGGTTACATACGTAACCTGGGACGTTCCTCTTATATGGGAAACTTCGAACTGCGTCCTCTAGGGGTCGCTATGGGAACGGTATACCCACGCCACCATGCTGAGGGGAGTGCATGCCAGAAACCATGGCGAGCACTAAGTACCAACTCTACCATATTGCCATGGGAGTTGCCCCTGGGACGTTAGATGGCTGTCAGTGACATTATTCCCTACGGCCAAAGGCCTAGGCTACATACCCCCCAAAAAACTTACCTGTTAGGGCCAGAACTCCTGGGCCCAGGGTAGAGCTCAAGGCTTGGAATCAGGAATAGATTCCTTTAAGGGAATACGACCAAGAGCCTAGAATCATACTAAGTCTTGGCCTGTCACAAAGGGGCTACCGCATGCTCTGCATATGCTGAAGGAACTGTCTCAACAGACCCCTAGTAGCAACACCCTGTTAAAGTAGGTATCCAGAGGATACATAGGTGGAGTGGTGCCCAAGGCGGAACCGGGGTTTTAAACCACTCAGAAAAAGCACAAAGCTGCTGCGCGTAGCACTTACCATACAGGATTCTAGAAAAGAACGCAGAGTACTAGCGTGCAAACTTACCACAGTGTGGATTTTAGGAAGTGTACAAAAACTTCAAGTACACACTTACCATAACATGGATTTTCATTTAAAAATACTGTTCTAAGGGGTTCTCGTGGCACTCTGAAAGAGCAGCCCATAGATGGAAATGGTGCATCCCAAAACGCTAAGTTTGAGAAGTCATCAACTCGATCTAAGGCTTATAATGCTGGAGTGGCTAGCAGTAAATCTGTAGCTGAGGGAGCAAACATCCAGCTCTCAATCGAGAAGGAGCTCGACCTACAGCATGTTCCAAAGCTGGAACAGCTAGCAATAATTTACCTTAGCTGAAGGAGCACAAACCCAGCTCTCAACGAGAGGGGGCTCGACCTACAGCGCGATTGTAGAATCAGAAGGGTAAGGGTTTATTATGGTCCTAATAAAGTTACTATTATTAAAACATTATTGAAAAATATATATATATATAATTTTGGAAAAATGCATTAACCAAAAATAAAAAAAATTGTCTCTTTGGTCAAAAAAGGTTCCCAACCCCTGGACTATTAGATCGTGATCGACATATCTTAGGCAGATTGATTCCTGTTCCTTCCCTGATACTTCTTGGGTACCATCCACGATGACACAAAACTGCAAGTTCAGAAGTGAATTGATTTTTTCCTGCAATTCCACGAATTATAGAAGTACTGAATAAATTGAGGATTTCATTTTGAATTTGTGGACAAGTATAATCAGTTTTGAGGGACAACCATTTGCTACGGCTAGGGTCATCTTCCGACTTGTATTTTAGAAGCTGATTAAAGTTTCCCTCATCATCACCATGGCCTCTAAAAGATAAACCTTGTCTTGCCAGAAACTGCACAGCACTGATTATCTTTAATAGGCATTTCCTTGCCTCCTCTTGCTGGGATGCCAATACATTGGACATCCCAGGTGTGTGTTGTTATGGCCATCTTGTGATATTCTGATCCAGCATGTACTGTAAACCTTTCTCTGGCCTTCTTACAGTTTTTAAAGCCAGAGCTGATAAAGGGGGTTTCTGCATTTTTGGAAAGTTCTGATGTTTTGTTTTGAAAGGCTTTGTGGCAGTAGAAGCACAATGCTCCATCAATAGCAGGCTCAAAATGAAGCCATGCGAATTCTTGGTATCAGTGAGCATGTCATTTTAGAGTTCTGTCCCGAAGCACCTGACACACAATAGTCTTAGGATCTGGTTGGTGGTGTTTTAATGCAGTTACTGAATACCTGTCTACTTCTACAGCAGTCAACCCTAGGTCTGTTGCCCTCTGTTCTGTCTATAAAAAGTACAAATAATCTGATTAGTCAAGTTAAAAGGTATAATAAACATTTTAACATAGACAATGCTGCTAAATAATCAGTTTTTTCCTTACCTCTGAAGCCTCCTTGAAACATTCTGCCTCATCCACACTCAACTCTAAATTAACTTCTGCCTCTGTCTATTGAAAATAAAGTAGTGTTTGAAACGTGTACATACAGGGAATAGTGACATACACACACAAAAAAAGAAATTAAGTACACTGCTGGGCAATAGCCAATAATTTGTATCCTAAACTATTTTTTAACACTTATTATGGGGAAAACATATTCAGTATTAAAGGGATAGTTCACCCAAAAATGAAAATTACCCCATAATTTACAGTCATAAGTTTTTGACTTTTGTTAAAGGGGTCATATGATGCGATTTCAATTTTTCCTTTCTCTTTGGAGTGTTACAAGCTCTTGGTGCATAAAGAAGATCTGTAAAGTTGCAAAGACTAAAGTCTCAAATCCAAAGAGATATTCTTTATAAAAGTTAAGAGTCAACCACGCCTACCTAAAACACGTCTCCATGTCTACGTCACTATGTGGGAAGATTTGCATAACGCCGCCCAAATGTTCACGCAAAGAAAGTCTGTAGTATTGTTGCTGCCGCCACCATGTCGTGAAGACACTTTGTGCTTCGTTGTGAAAGCGAAAATACTTTGTTAGACCTTCCAAAAGAGGACGATATCCGATTCTTCATGCCTGGAGCTGATCCGTGCCGGTCGCTGAGGAAATAAATCAACTTCACACAGTGGATCGCCGGATTGGCTTTCACCGAGGACGAAGCGGAGTCCAGCCCAGGGTCGTCACATGTGGTTGCCACAAGCCCTCCTGACGCTCCTTCGTCGAATCCGCCGCCCACACTGTTCTGAAGCCCGCCGATCCACTCTAGGCCTGCCAGCCTCAGCTCACTCATCCCGCCGGGTGCAAGCTGTGTGTTTTGTTGTTAAAGCGAAACTACTTTGTTTGGTCTTTTAAAAGAGGACACGACTAGAAATCAGGTGGTTAAGTTGTATTTACAACACTAATCCAGAACAGTTCAACCCAAATATCCAGAGGGTGCAGTGCATTTTATGGAGGACTGTTTCTTGATTCTGGTAGAGTAGACTACAATGCCGGCGGTTCTGACTCAAAGACTGTAAGTATGTTTTCATATTTAAAGAATTTGCCACTGATGATTCAAACGAGAGTTTTGAGCAGTGTAGAGTAGCGCTTGTTGTTTGTCAATTCTCTGATCACAAATGCAGACATGGTTTTTACCTGGTTTTTACGCGGCGCAATACACAACGCAACGCGTAAAAAGACAGTATAAGTCATTATAATCCGTAATTATGTCCCCACTGGATGCAAAAAAAATGCCTAGTTTGTAATGGGTTTTAATATTTATGTCTCGTTGCTCCGGCTGGACAGGGCATCACAGTATGGTGAGGGCATAACATTTTCGTCACACACTTGAGGTATTCGGCCAATCACAATGCACTGGATAGCTGGCCAATCACAGCACACCTCGCTTTTCAGACCAATGAGCTTTGTAAAAATTGTCGCGTTTCAGAAAGGCGGGGCATAGAGGAGAAACAATAATGTACATTATATGGAAAAAATTTGTTTTTTTTACCTTAAACCGCATAAACACATTGCATTACACCAAATACACAACATAATGTTCTTTTTAGCAGCATCATATGACCCCTTTAAGAGAAAGTGGAAAAAGAGTCATTGAGATTCTGTAACCACAGAATTTTTCTAAGCTTTTCTTTTAAGTCAATCTTTCTCATAATTAAGTAACTGCTATGATATTGAGACCATTTTACCAGCAGCACTGAGACATTTTACCAAACATAAAGACAAAACCAAACAGCAGAGAAACATCATTTGCTATTTTGAACTCTGGAGATGGACAGATGGCACAGACAGAGACATCAACAGTCTTTTAGTGTCAAAGACATGAAGTAATCATTAAAATATACTATGATACTTAATTTACCATGCCAGGGAAAGAAAAGTAGAAAATTAGATGTGTGGAAATGTTAATAACTTGCCATCAATGGTCTCTATGATCAACATAGCTTACGATGCTTTTGAGAAACGCAGCCCAGGTTTTGATGTCACTTCCTCTTTTTTTTTTTTATATAATCTTGTGAACGTGGTTTACTTGTGTTGCTGAATTATACTTAAAAACTGTGCATAGTTAACGGAGCTTTAAATAGGACAGCAAAATGTAAACAAATAGATGCTGTGGCCCATGCAGCAACATAATGTATGACATTTTCTTTTTGTCTTTTGCATACCATTGATGAGAATCCTGCAGGCATCCCTGCTCACAGTACATGTATAATGCCTATAAATCAAAACAAAAAGTTAAACATTATAAATGAAAACGAACTTTGACCCAAAGTTAAACATTATTCACATACACAAGATTTTGATATGATCTTCTACACAGAGATATCTTTCACTTTTCTGGGAGAAATCATCATGCAGGTTGTATCCTATTTCATACTATTATGAGCCTCTTTATTATTTATTTTATGAAATGGAAATACGCTTAGCAATAGCGATGAATGATCATATACGGTGTATGTAATTTTCTTGTATACAAGGTTGTTTGTTTTATTGGGATGCACAAATATTTGCAACACATTTGTGTATTTCAGAATCTGTATATTTAAGCTTAACCAGAAGACCTATCAGTAATGTCACGACGTGCAAATAGTTGAGAATTTCAGCAGGGTTTTTGTCGTATAGGGAACAAATATTAATATTTTGGCTTAATGTCCCATTCTTTTTTTTCTCTCTCTCTCAGATTGAATAGTTGACAGTTATCAAGTTGTGTAATAAATTCATCAATCAGTAATTTTCCTCACAGAACATAAAGAGTCAGATTCAGTTTTTTGTGAAATCAGGAACTGAAAAATATCCCAGTCTATAAAAAAATAATCTTCAGGGAAATGAACAGAGAGAGATCTGCAGAATCATAGATGATCAGCTGAAGACTTGGGGCCAGATTTACTAACACCTTGCTCCAGCACAAACAGTGTTTTGTGGTTAAAATTGTACTGTTTTTGGTCAATTCTACTAATTTACCAAAAACGTGCAGTGAAGAATTAGCGCTGAAAATGCTTATTTTCGCACCTGACCTTGTTGAATATGTATTTGTAGGAGTTTCCCTTTCAGACGCAAAATTTATGGGTAGTAATTTAGTTCAGTAAATCTGGCCCTAAAGAGGAAACAACATCTACGTGTCTTTTGACAGCAGATGCAAGACACCTAGCCAAACAGTTATATATTAGAAGAACAGATAGATCTTAGGATAAATACATTTTTGTTCATCTTTTTAGTAATTATACACAAAATGTATCACATGGAGACACCTACACTGCAGCTATATGTATAATATATTTTAGTTGAATGCATTAGAAGCATAAAGTGTTCTAAAAAATGTCTCCAATTCAGTCATGGTATACAGGTATACATATGTTCAGTTTAAATGGCTCCTACTATGATAAAATTGAACAAAGGTCATTAAGGTAGTCAGAACAAAATATGTAAAATTTAGTGAGATAATAAAATGTCATGCTTACCGTTATTGCTTACTGTTAACTTTTATTGGTGACTAGCATCTGTACATTTAGTTGGTCATATTTTTTCATCTACAAACGTTTTTAAATTAAAGTATAATGCTATACATTCTATTTCTTAATTTTTATATTCATTTATATTCAGCATACTTTTATTTACAACACTAATATCTGCAACGTGCTTCTTTGTAACTGAATTTTTTTTTTTAAATAGTCTGAATAAATAATTCAACTTATTGATTTTGAACTATCCCTGCATGAAAAAAGAGCTGTCACTATTCTTTAAAGTTCAGTTTGAAAAGAACTCAATCTTTGTCGGAGTTCTTGAGACCTTCTCTTACAGTTAAAGGGATAGTTCACCCAAAAATGTATTAATTCACCCTTGTGTTGTTCCAAACCTGTAAGACCTCGTCATTTTGGAACACAATTTAAGATATTTTTGATGAAATGAGAGCTCTCTGACCCTCCCATAGACAGCAAGGGAGCTACCACGTTCAAGCTCCAGAAACGTACCAGTGATGACAAAGTAGTCATGTGCCATCAGGGGTTCAACCATAATGTTACGAAGCTACGAGAATACTTTTTTGCACAAAGAAAACACTTTATTCCAGATTTTTGTCTCTAAAAAACGAAATTTTCATTTTCGTATTTTCGGCGCTGACCCAGATCCGACATGATGACGTTGACGTTGCCTAGTTTACACTCGGGGCCAATTCCAAATGGAAGTGAGCATCCCTATGCCCTACTCCCTTCGAAGGGCAAAGCCCTTGAAGTGTGTTCTTTGAAGGGTGTAGGGCATTTTTGTCTCGAATAAGCGTTTGGAACTCCCTTGGAGAAGGGAATGACTGACCAAATGTTACCTTGACAACGCTGCTTGTGCATGCGTGCAGCATTCAGCGCTCCAACAATTGTTGCAAATATTTATTATTTTATTCAAATATTATCTAATTGTGTCTTCTTACTATTAAATTTTTTCAAGCTAAACTTGCTTTCACTTCCATTTTAAATAATATTTCTTTCACTGACAAAAAATATTTTGTATTACATTAAAATAAAGACAAATTTAATTAGCCTATTCTTCTTCGTTTGTAAGTGAAGCTGAAATCAACCCAAACTTTGCTTTAAAATGCATCGCAAGATCTCCTAATTTAAGATCACATGATCACAAATGGAAATCTCTTCCGTGAAGTGACCATCGCATGTTCCTTTCACTAACGGACTTCTGGAAGGGCCCTTCATGAAGGGATTCAGTCGTTCACTTTCGTTTGGAACATCCCTACAGATGGCGTCCCCTTCCAGAAGTGCCCTTCAAGGGCGCAAAAAAGCCATTTGGAATTCGCCCTCGGGCCCAGTAGCGCCATATGCATGTGTTCAACCTCATCACGCCGGATCTGGGTCAGCGCCGGCGCTGCCACACGCTCATGTCGTGGTACTGTCGTGAACGCGCGTCCACAAGTGCACAAGTAACAACAAATAGAAATTGTATAATTTAGAAGTTAATTTAAAAAATTTACATGTTTGCATACAACTTTTAAATTTGAGTGTTGATTATTATAGTTACAAATAAATAGTAATTGAATTTAAGTTTGGGCTCAGTTGTTAATTGTAACCTTATAGTAATGTAGATTTTTATCCCTAAGAAAATTTTAAATATAATTGAATTTATTTAACGAAATAGCAATTTGTTCAGTAAAACACTGTTTATTTACAAAAAAAAATGTTTAGGACCGCACCATGTGTATATATATATATATATATCACACTCGTAGACGTGGCTGTATATTGGCACGGCTGTGATTCGGCCGTAGGTAATATCTCACATCTACGAGTGTGATATTGCATTTATACAACAGTTCAACGGCACGAGTGTGTAAATACATAAACAAAATAACGAGTGTCTTTAAAAGCCGTCTTTTGTGCAGAACTACTTCCTTCCACCACAAAATCAAATCTGAAGTAGACCGTTTAACAGCTGAGGCCAAGCCTCCGTCACTAATTGCAAAACGTCACTTTAGAATCGAAGGAACGTTGAGTTGCTTCATTAAAGCTTATTGTATTACTGTTTTAAAAGCAGTGTATTATGTATAGTAGATATTGTGAGAGAGAGATGGACTGAGCAAGAGTGAGGTTACCTGCATCTGATACAGCATTTATTCTTCAGCTCAATCTCATATTCACAATAAAGCATTAGTTTGAATGTCCGCTGAGGAAAGCGTTATCTTTGTCGTAACGTTAATATCCTTGAATCTGTTAAGGGTGATTTTGCTGCTCCGTGCATTTGTTCGCTACGTCAAGCTGTTGTTGAAACTAAAAATAACTTACCTGTTTATAGAGTTATTTTTTAAGTAAAGTCTTACTGCTCTTGGCATCTATGGCAGAACACTGTAACTAAATCACCATCACGAACACGCCAACGTTTCTTAATACAACATATTAAACTACAGTTATTTATATAAAATATTATTTATTGAATATTAATAACAACAACAGCCATCATAAAAGTTGCTGGGCAATTCAGTCAAAAGTGCAAAGGCAGCGCTCTGATATACAGCATTGAATTTACATAAACATGAGATTTTGCCAAAAATATCTTCTCTAGAACAAATAACAAAAATAGGAAATTAATGAGCCAAGGACCATAGATTTACCAAAACGAAATTACACTCAGTAAACCAATATGGGACGAAGACTGCGAGGGGCCAAAAAGTTTTCAACATTACGTTTGTCCTTTATTAACAAACTGCATATTTGAATTATAAACAAGTACATTCTTGCCTGAAAACCTCGTAAAACTATATATATATTATTTATTTGATAACTATATAATATTTTGCGCAATCTGTCATGCCCACTGGACTCTGGTCAGTAGGTCACGCATGCGCTGACAGCTCTGAAGTAAACTAAACCTGCAACATATCCTACTCCGGAGCAGGTTATGTTCAGAGAATAAGTTGCTATGGCTACTTACATACCCGGAAAGTAACCTCCGATTTTGGAACTGAAAGCTGAGTTTATCTGCTTACTTAACCTTAAACATACCCAGGTATGACACATAACCTGCTTTCTGGAACACCCCAGATCTGTTTTTATTTATTGTTTATTTTAGTCTCCAGTGACATAATGGCCGATCCAAATCTTGATGATTCCATGGACACTTGTGCAGAGACAGACCATCGTCCTGCCACAGAAGGAAAGATCAGCAAAGACATTAATCAAACTCAGCACAGGTCTAATCTAGAGGTAGATGATTTCACTGAATCTAAAAAAAGCTCAGTCCTTTATGATAAAGACACTGATCCAGTTAAAGAGGAACCCCAAACAGACTCTGCAAAGAGCAAATCACTGACGATAAATACAAACTCTAAGTATAGATGGAATTGTCCAGAAAATTAGACTCTACAGAGAAATTGAAGATAAACTATATACAGACACATGTACAAAATTAAAATATCCCATTAGATTATGATAATTAATCTTTCTTCAGAATAATAGACAGTCTAGAGAAGAAGGGAGCAACTCCAAACCTGAAGAACAATGTGACTCCGATTCATCAGACAACAGCATGGGTAAGATAGCAACAATATTGCTCATAATAAGACTCATTATTATGTTGAAGTGTTTGATGTGATTAAGAACAGTACTTTGATGTTTATTTTAGAGATCATACGTCCCAGTCTGACCATTGTATTAACTGGAAACTCTGTGGCCATCCAGTTTGGACATGAAAACCTTCTACTAGGAGAAAAACGGACAAATGTGGAAAATGGAGAAATAGCCAGATTTGTTCCTGTACGGAAGAAGATATCAGATCGTCACGTCTCTGTGATCAATATGATTGATTTACATGAGGCTGAACATGTGGATAATCTCATTGATCAACTAGTGAATGAAAATGAAATCCACGTCTTCATCTTCGTAGTACGACTGGATCAGTTAACAGATGCTGATAAGATGGGTTTTAAATGGCTTCAGAAAGTGTTTGGTGACAAGATTTTTCATTTTGTGATGATTCTCTTTGTCTATGAGAGAGAAGATGAGTCTGATACTATAATAGATGATCTGAAGAAAAACCCTGTTCTGGAGCAGCTGCTGGAGAAATGTGGAGGAAGATATCAGACCTGCAACAAGATGATGAACAAGCCATCAGAGATGAGAGACCTGATGAACAAGATTGAGCGTCTGTTTGATGAGAATCAACAGCAGTGTTACACTGGAGAGATGTACAACACTGCATTAAGGCAGAGAGAAGACCTGAAAAACAGTAAATGTGAAAGGGGTAGGAACACAGATTTGTTTTCTTGATATGTTAATTCAATATTCAATAACCAGTCAAATAAATACATTTTAGTTTAAATAGATTATGCCACTGAATATAGCGAAACCTGGTTGAAATACATGAGAATGCTTATTTCATTTAACCTGTTTTCATGTCTGTTAGTATCAGCGTGTCCTCCGAGCAATTACATATGCTCTAGACTGCTTGTTTGTGGTCGCTCATCAGTCATAAATTCACTTAGGCAGACCACACAATATCCACAGCGATATGGATTGAAAGAGCATTCAGTTATCTTAGATGTTGATTTCAGGGGTGTATTCCAGAAAGTGGGTTTTGTTGGAAACGCAAGAGTTTGTTAACCCCAGAAAAGGGAAACTCAGTGTTTTCAGTTCCAATAAAAGACAAAAATAAACCTCTAGGTAAAGTTACCATCGTAACTACTCTGTGAATAACTGGTTGGAGCAGGTTTTTCTTCGGTAAACCCAGGAGTTTTTTCGGTCTCCTCCCCCTTTTTAAAGCGTGAGCGATGTTTAAATACCTCATTCATTAATTCATTCATGCTGCAAAAATGCTTTTATTGCTGAGATGTTTGCCTTATTTCAAGTACAAATATCTAAAAATTCTTAAATCAAGATGGATTTTCTAGACAAGAAAAAATACAATATTTAGTCTTGTTTCTGGGGGAAAAAAGTAAAATTATCTGCCAGTGGGATAAGAAAAATAAACTTAATTCAAAGGGAAAACAAGAATATAAGGGACTGGCCGATCTGATATAGGACGAAGGCTGTTCCACAGCAGGGCCAGCAACGCAACGGCTCTATAAATCCCACTCCCCCCCCCCCCCCCCCCCCCTTCTATGGCTTTACACGGGATCTGGGGCGTACAGAGAGAAGTCTTTGATCACCAGACCTCAGATTTCGTGTAGGATTGTATGGATAAAGTTGCTCGGTGCCAGATTATTTATAGATTTAAAAACAGAAAATAATTTTTAACTCAATTCTAAGATGCACAGGTAACAATGCAAACCAAGCATGAGTACACATCCAAAAATTGGAGTAACGTGATCAAATTTATGTTGTCCTTTGAGGAATTTAGCAGCGGCGTTTTGTACTGATTGGAGACGAGCGATGGAAGATTTAGAAATGCCAAGATAAAGAGAGTTGCAGTAGTCCAAGCGAGATGTAATGAGTGCATGGATAGCAATCTCTAAAGTTTTCACAGAGAGAAAAGATTTAATTTTGGAGACGGAACTAATAACCGCATTTATTTGTTTATCAAATTTAAGACTCTGATCCCAGAAGACACCTAGGTTCTTAATACAGGAAGAAGTAAAAGGAGCAAGGTAGTCCAGATCGATACTTCTGCTCCCTGAATTTTCACTAGGGCCAAAGACTATAACTTCGGTTTTTGATTCATTCAGAAATAAAAAATGTTTGAGAGAACCACGTTTTCACTTCATCCAGGCATGCAAAAAGAGATTCCAGAGCAGCATGCTTATTTAGTTTCAAAGTTAGATAAATAGTATAATCTGCATAGCAGTGAAATGATACACCATGCTTTCTGAAAATAGAGCCCAAAGGAAGTAAATACAAAGAAAAAGAATGGGTGCAAGAATAGAACCCTGCGGCACTCCACAGGAAAGTTTAGCAGGCAACGAAGAAAAATTACCCAATCTGACAGAGAAACTTCTATTTGTTAAATATGATTTGAACCAGCTAAGAACAGTTCCCTGGATGCCCACAAAATATTCTAGTCGAGATAAAAGAATTTTATGATTAACTGTATCAAAAGCCGAGGTTAAGTCTAACAGAATTAGGATAACAGAGTCACCAGAGTCATTCGCCAACAAAGTATCATTAAGGACCCGTAATAAAGCGGACTCTGTGCTATGCAGAGGCTTAAAACCAGACTGGAAAGTTTCAAAAATATGATTTGCACTAAGGAAAGACTGTAGCTGACTAAACACAGTTTTCTCCAGTGCTTTAGTAATAAACGGAAGATTTGAGATGGGTCGAAAATTATTAAAATTACTAGCATCAAGAGAAGGTTTCTTAAGAAGAGGTGTCACAGTAGCTTCTTTGAGGCTATCAGGTATAGTTCCTGAAACTAAACATTTATTTAGAAAAGACACCAAACTAGGTCCAACAGAGTCAAAAATTTGTTTTAAAATACGTGGAGGGAGAACATCATGAGAGCAGAAAGAAGGTTTTAAATGGTCGATCAAAAGCATTCCATATGGCTGAAGAGCAGCAAAATTCAGGTGAAACATAATCTGTAATCTAATCACAGAAAAACCTTGAGAAACCTTCACATAATGACACTGAGGGATATGAAATCACATTTACAGGAGGATTTAAAACAGAATTTATAACAGAAAATAAGGCTTTAGAACTATGATGATTCATTGCAATTATATTAGAAAAAGACTTAGACTTCGCGTACTTCACTGCTTTCTGAAAAGTAGCAAAACTGTCTTTAAGCATTTCATATGAAATTTGCAATTTGTCCTTTTTCCATGTTCGTTCAGCTCTTCTACAAGCTTGCCTCAGAGAGCGGATGTTATCATTGAGCCGTGGTTCAGTTTTAGGTTTTGACTTCTTAGGTTTAAGAGGAGCAGTGGTATTCAAAACCTCTGAGCAGGCAGTATTTAACAGACTAAGATGCTGTTCAGCATCCAAGTCAAGTAAAGATTACTCCAAGAACAGAGATAAGCACACCTCATTAAAGGTGTTTGTGAAGTCATCACAAAAGTGGGAAGAAAAGGAACGAGTCACTTGTACAGTAGGAGTAATGCTTGAACTTAGTTGAGAAAAAGGCAATGTAAATAATACAGGCATATGATCTGAGAGCAAAGTAATAGAATAACCGTGAGAAAGAACCAAGTCCAAAGTATGTCCGTGAGTATGTGTAGGATCTTTCACCCACTGAACCATATTGAATGAATCAACGAGACTGAGAAACTCCATTTCCAGAGGTTTAGACTGACAGCACACATGTATATTAAAATCACCTAGCAGAAGAATATTGTTATACTTTCTTATACAATCACCCATAAAAGCAGTAAATTCATTTATAAAGTTTTTAACTAGGTGAGGGGGCCGATACACCAGCGCTAACAAAACAGGATCATTCCATTCCAGTCGCAACAACTGTACTTCAAAGCTACGGTAAACAGTAGATGAAACAGGACGACAGTGGATACTAAAACTGTTTTTTTAAATTACCACTAGACCGCCCCCGCGGCCAGAAGAGCGGGGCAAATTAAAAAATGTGCAGCCTGCTGGAACCAAGTCAGATAGAGGACTCAGATCACCAACCTTCATCCAAGCTCCTGTGATGAACATAAAATCCAAGGCAAAATAAAATCTCCGAAAGTAGAGAATCTGGGAGAATGGGTCGAGGCTGCAATAATTTTTGGGGAGTTACATTTACATCAGGAGAGGAATTTATTTTATTTTATTTTGCCATATCCACATGCATATTTATTTGAGCGGTACCACTTTAAAATGACATTCACTTGATAACATCTTGTTGTGACCTCTGGAAGTAACCTAATAATTAGAATTTCCTTTAGGATTTCCAGTGTGGTTGGATGCATTGATGGCACACATATTCCTACCATCGCGCCTTCCGAAAATGAAACTGATTACTGTATTGAATGGAAGGATGCCAGATGGAAGGGTATAGTGCGAGATAGGCTAGGCTATATGCCGTAACCACCACCACGCCTTCTTGCTGTTGACTGAATAGAAGTCAAATGTTTATTTCATTACACTAATTAAGAAATGTGTTGGATTAGAGAATATTTAATTATGTGAAAAGAGCATTAGACTATGTGGAAAAAGCCGCTGCCCATTGAAATAGACACTGAATGAAATTTATTTAATATATCATGTGTAACACAAGAAATTTACCACTTGAAGCTTTACCTGATTAATTGGTGTGTTCTTTTTTTTTGCCCGTGGGAAAGCCTACCATGAAAATAATAATTTTCAATAAATTACCTTTCTGCCAGTTTTCACCTCTGATAACATTAATTTAGAATTAAAGTTACATATTCCGTAGTATGCGGAAGTCTTTTTGTCGGTGCTGTTGCCATGGTGAATCGTAATTTTCGAATCGCCTGATAATGGGGTTCATAGTCGTGGGCACGCTTAAATCAGGCTACGTCCACACAAAGCCAGAGCTTTCCCTATACAATCTTTTTTCCCCCTTGTCTCAAGAAATATCTGCGTACACACGAAACCGACACAAAACGATGTAGTATACATGCAGACCAGTATGTGGCGCTGTAATTCTGCCACAGAGATACACTAAAAAACGGAGAAGAAGACTTGGACTATGCGCATAAACCTTGCGCATGGTATACAAACGAACATGGAACAATACATTTATTAATCTGTGTTAATGTTAGTTAATAAAAAGACAATCGTTCAGTGTTTGTTCATGTTTTTGTTGCTGTTACGTGACGTAGCGGTGTCTGACTTGGGCTGATGACGTTATCGTTTCAGAAAATATACGGATTCGCTGTCCACACGGAAATGCAAGGGCGGCGTTTTCAGATTTATCTACTCTGGGACCCGGTTTAAAAAAATATAGATTTCACTCTCCCAAAACGTCGGATTCGTGTGGACGAAACGCCTATACGATACAAAATTCATGAGTATACAGCTAAACGCGTCTCCGTGTGGACGGGGCCTAAGTGAACCTACTCAGATGGATTGAACTAATTCTGAAGCTTTCTGAAACCAAAAACGCCCAAGCTTCCAATCTCAGGGTAAGTCAAACTCAGAGTTTAAGTTTTAACTCAAGTTGTTGAACTCTTTCTGAAATACACCCCAGAGGTTTGAAGTGCGTGCCAAACAGCTACCATTAGCCAAGAGCATTATCAAGGATTGACTGTTGAGCAGCGAGATCATTGGCTACCAATACAGGAGAGGACCAATCAGAGGTCATGTGATATGATTTCATATGTCATATGCGTTAGATTATTGGATGTGCAGCCGAGTTTCTACTGGGGGTGTTATAAGCGTTTACAAATAATCAGGTTATTTCAGTTGTCTGACTATTGTCAGGTGATTGTTCAAAAATAAGTCAGCAAACTGAAATAAGACTGGCTATTGGTAGATTGTTTTATGAAACAGGCCTGATCTTTGTATTTATTAAAAAATGTAGTGCTTTAAAAAAAACCCATGCACAACATGGTAAAAGGCCGTACACGTTCTCATCCTCTGAATTATACTAATCAATCCTGTTTTTTCCAGTTATGAAAATAAAAAAATATATATAACTGTATATATATATAGATATATATAATATTTTTTTTCTACAACAGCAACCGTAGTGTTTACAAAAGGCAAAACACCATGCTGTAAACTCAATAATATCTCTCTGGAAATAAATTAAAAAATGTCAATATAAAATGAATAATATATTCTGTAGAACAGAGCGCAATAAGAGCCTTAAGGTTTGGACAATGTAAGACACTTCAGTTTCTAATCCGAGTTATTAATAGGTGCAAAGAAAATAATTGTTAATTGGTCTTTTCTGTTCTGCGATTCTTTTTCAAAGCTGCATCATGGCATTTGCTGCTGTACCAGTACAGAAGCATCTGTATTGATAGGTATCAGCAAGAAATGTCACAAATAATATGTCACAACCTGATCGGTCGGGATGAATGACGTATATTTTGTGAAGGAACTTACCGAACACCCCAAACTAAAAGCGGTGCTGTGGGTTTGTGATATCAAAATACCCATTCACCGATCAGCCTTTTTAGCGACACTTTAATTCAAACACGTGGCGTGTACATATGATTTTATTTTTACCAACTGCAAGCTCATAAAAGGCACTTTATCTCATCGTTGCTCCATGTTTGCCCTCTGCTCATTTTATTTTGGATATACCACTTGTTCCTCATGTCGCATAACAGCGCATCTGGGGCCTCATTTATAATCAGAGTGTGCGTATGCTAAAATCCACGGCAACTTTCATATTTATAAAAACGGTCTTTGATGTGGAAAAATACTTACCGCCACGTCAGGGTCTGAGCATCCATACGCACTTTTCCTTGTGGCAAAGTCGGAGTACTGCAGCTATCTGAACATCTAAGCTGCAATAATAAAAAAAGCGATATGTATACGTGCAAGCACCGAATTCATCATAAACAATAAAGATGCAGTGTAAAAGATTAATTGTGCAGTGTAGTCGGATTTTTTTTATTAGCGGGAGTTTTTGCGAGATTAAACTGACCTTTTTAAGTAATGTTGAGAGTTCTTTACTCGCTTTCTGTAGGCCTACACAGTTTATTCCATATTGTTTTTTATTTTTATTTTACAAGTAACTTGCAAAAAAGGGGTGTATTGATTTATTACTAATGCGTAAAATAGAAAAAAAAATGCATAAACGCATCTCGACTGTTTTGTCTGTGTAGCCTATAAAAATAGGCCTATGTCGTGCAATAATGGTTTCAATATATTCTATTCAATAACATTGTTAACTGTTCCCTTTCAGTCGGTCAATCTCGAGTCATGTCGGTGACTGATGAATTGGGATCTCGCTTCGAGAGACCAATCTTTTTCGAGTGTAAACTAAACGAGCCAATCCACATTGGCATGCGATTATTGCATCCCGCTGCTGCTGATCACAGCGGGAGTATAAGTAGGCAGCAGATGCAGCGAATATTCAGCTTTTCGCTTCGGAGCCGAACAATCACATCGTTCTGCTCCTGACTACTATACTGAGAGAAGAAGACTGAATGAGTTCAGCGCGCTCTTAGAGAGCTCTTCGTGTTGGCGGACGGCGCTTCAGCGGCGGTGGTTTTCCCGTGTCGAGTGTGTTGCACAAATCAGGCTGCACTACCACTTGTTTGTGTTGCAGGCGGCCATTTCCCCTGTGCGCTTCAGCACGCTAAAATAGCTTTTTCCCTAAAGGAGCATTTCGGGTGTGCGTTTTTTTAAAGACGACGTTGCATGGCAAACTTGACGTTAAGTCTTTGTAAAGACGATGTGGGTCTTACTATAGACAACGTATCACCCGGGCATTCTGAATGCGGTCGTTACCTGGCACTGGGTGAAAGTCACGATCGCTGCCTCTCGTGCCTGAGCATGAGTGGCTTCGGGATGGATCATGCTCCCATTGCGGGGGTAAGACCATCTCGGAGTTGCGGACCGGACTCCGTTACCTGCAAGGTGGCGGAGTGCCCGTGCCACTGCCTAGTTCTGGGGTTCCCTCTGGTGGCAGCCGAGGGAGCCCTTTTTCTGGCAGTGGGTTTTCTGACTGGTCTTACGGTCACGGTGAGGATTTCCCCTCTGGGGATGCCCAAGCCCGCCAGCACTTCGAAACCAGCGGAGCTATCAAAAAGAGCAGGCTGGACCCTCCCAGGGGTAACACCTGTTTCTTCAGAGGCTCCCCCCGACAATCGGATGTCGATCGCTGCATCTGAGGGTGAGCCAGAGCTTTTTGGAGAGGAAGATTCGGCTGCGCTGCTCTCCTCCGGGACCGTAGCAACGAATCAGGATCAGAAATAATGGCTCGCTTTCCCGGGAGCCGTAGGGGGGATAGGGCCGAGTGAAGACTTTCACCGTGTCCCGAGCCCTCGAGGTTGGATGATTGGTTTCTCGGGGTGGCTCGCACTGGTTCTCGGTGCCCCGCCTCGGTGCCTTTCTTCCCGTAGGTGCATGAGGAGCTCAACAGGTCGGGGACGGCACCTTTTTACTGCCGGAAACTGATTTGCTGGATCCTCCTCCCTCACCACACTCGATGGTGGGGCAGCTAGGGGGTTAAAAGGGTCCCCCCAGTGGAGCGGTCGGTTGCAATGCAGTTGTGTCCTAATACCGCCTCCAACCAGCAGGGAGAACCGTGCCTCCCCTTCCGGCGGCCAGCGATGCCTATACGACCATTGGAGAAGCTGCCTCCGCCTTATACGCTACGGCGTGATTGCAAGTGCACAAGGCCAAGGCACTGAGGGACTTGCACAAAGGTGGTCACGACCCGGAAGTTCTCAAAAAACTCCGCACCGCGACGGACCTCGCGCTACGAGCGACGAAGGTTACGGCGTGGTCTCTGGGTCGTGTGATGTCCACTATGGTGGTCCGGGAGTGCCATTTCTGGCTGGCTGACATGCGAGAGACGGACAAGACACGATTCTTGAAAGCCCCCATGGGTACCATGACCTCCGGTCGGTGGTACCCAATTTGACAAGCGTAATCATCCATTATGGGTCCCCAGAGGGGACGGGGGGGTGTGGACGATCTAGTGCGTATCACACTCATCCTCCTCTCTCGCCAGTGAGCAGTAGTGGGCGGATCGAGGGGACGAACCAACGGACTACCCAAGCACCCTCTGCTCGAACGCAGGTCAGGATTACACACACCAGACCCCGCCTCGGACCGGTTACGAGACGCCCGGGCCGGGTCCCTGCGTTTTTCCGCGCTGCACCACTGCGGGTACGCCTGTAGTTCCGTTGACGCCACTAGCGCGGTGTCTGGGAGCCTGGCTTGAGCTACCCAGCCGTCTCGATGGCTCCTTCGAACCGTCAAGCTCGGCTATGCAATTCAGTCGCCCGGCACCCCCCCCAAGTTCAGTGGCATCACCCTGAACCCGGGGCCTGTTTTGGGGTGTTACAGGTAATGTTAAATTAGCTAACAAATATCTATTGTGTTGTGGGTTGTCAGACGCACACTTGTAGATATTTACTTGACCTCTTAGGGTCAACTGTCTGTCAATTCTAAGTTGTTAATTTTCTGGTTAAGGGAAATAACTTTCTTACAGTACAATTCTACAAAGCTTGTAGCGTAAATCTGCCCCTGCTTAAGTGACTCCAGTTATGAGCAAACAATAAACCACGTCAAGTGTGATACAAGTAAGGTTTTATTAACTACATAAACACTTAAACTAGTCTAACATACTACATAAAAACATAAACTGGTCTAACACACACACACACATAGAGTGGGTATAGAAAGGTTAAAGCTTAAGCAGTAAAGAGAAGATAAATAAGAACATGAAGTTATTGAACCTTTTGCATATTCAGCAGATTTACACCTGAGGGAAAAAATCTGATTCTTAGTTCAAACACAACTTTGTAAAAAGGCACAAATGATACCTAATGTATCAATTAAAAAGACTAAGTTTGATACTTGCACGTCTCATCTGTCTGAAAGAAAGGCTTGATGCAATCTGAAAGTCCCAGTGATCTTTGCTGAAGTTGGTCGATGAAAAGAACCAGTTTTGAGTCAGAGAATCTTGATGAAATGGAAAGGTCGAGGCCGAAGCCTGGCACGTAACTTAGGATGTTCAGGAGAGTTGGAGCGCACATCTTATCGAAACCTAACAGAACCACCAACTCTAGCAGGGTCCCTGGTGTGGGCCTTTAAGGATGGAGAAGAGTCACGCCTCTCAAGGTGGGCTTGTCCAATGAGAACGGAGAAATTCCAAGCGGGAGGTTGCAATCGCTGGAGGGTTTTACGACCCTTTGTCTATAAGCATGGTAATTTGCCACCTGTAATACGCTTGGGTGATGCACAAATACTAAAGATTTTAGAACCACTAATCGTTGCATAGGTATAAATACAATTACACTCTCAATTAGTCCTCGAATACTAATTAATAGAATACTAAACATGTCGGGTTACTCTTATATGTAAGATGACAGGAGTGAGTGTTCGATCACAAGCTGCATAAAACAGATACAATCTCAAAGACAAAATAACACAGCAATCATATAAACCAGACTTGAAGGGATACACTGTCATTCACGAAAGGTTTCCTATGCATTTAATTAGTAGAAAAGTCAATTTTACTGTGCATTTTGCTTGTAGGAAAACAGGAGAGCTCTTGCGCACATTCCATGGTAACTAAACCAGTGTATGGTGGTTGCCATGGAACCAGGGCCTGTTCGGCTTCCTGGGGTGTTCCGCATTTCGGGGGGGGAAGGGTCCATAGGTCCTCATATGGCTTGTTAACTGAGAGGTGTTACAGAGTATTTGTTAAATCTAGCTAACAAAATATATATTGTGTGTTTGATTGGTCCAGACGCTACAATGGGAAGATGGTTCATTGTAAGATGGATGTTGGCTTCCCAAATACACGTTATAAGCGACTCCAGGTGCAAAGATGAGTTCATGTGGAGTTGCATTTATTGCAAACCAAGCTGGAATATGAGCTACGTGCAAATAAAAGAACATAGTGCCACGCTTCACACTGAAACACACTGTACATGTGCATGTATTTATTTATATAAATTGTAGTCTTTGCAATTTTATAATAGTTCTAAGCCATAGTAAGATTTCCTTTTTATTTCAATTACTTGTGCAGCCCTTTGATATTGCATATATTTCATTAGTCACAATGGAAATGGAAGGTCAAATTGAGTGCATCATTGGATACAGTATTCCACACAGTATGCTCTGTTTGTATACTGAATTTTGGCTGATGTAGAAAGGTCCTCTGTGTTCTATTATAATGCCAGATAGACAGCCAGGAGAGGAATCTCAAAAGAACCTTATAGAAAACAACCCCAAGTTCACCTTTGCCAAGAGCACTGCTCTCAAAGTGCTGCCACTCTACAACTGTAGAGAGTGCTTGAATTCATGAGTGACAATACTAGATGTGTCAGGAAGACAGACAGACCATATAGCAAATATTCTGCAATATTCACACGTCTTTAAAACATGTCTATTATGAAAACACAGTTTGACTTTAAAAGACCAGAGCACCCTTTTCACATAATCACAACAAGACAGCTAAGAATCATGGTATTAGCCATTAATGGGCTGCTCTAATTGCAATTAGAGGCCTCGTGCAGCAGCTTCTAGTAGGTCAACCTTCGGATATAACCTTTTGTATTTCTCTGGTGCATCCGGGAGTTTGAAAGGATTACTTTTTGTCCGCTATGAGAACAGCAGGGGACAGATTATTTTAATGTGGGGGATATTGCTTTCAACATGGCCTAATTGGCTAAATGAATAATGGGCCTGCTCTCCCTTTCACTGTCAGAGGAACAAATTAATTTGAGTCGCTCTCTAAAGAATTGAATCACTTGGAGACTCTTGGAGAGCACTTATTATTTTGGATTCATTTTTTAAAAATTACAGAGTGACAAGGTCACCTCCGTACATGCACCAATGAGTGGAGTCTTGTGCTGTTCACAACGTTGCCATCTAATCAATACAGGCGGGACATATCTGCCCACTTTATTCTCCTCAGCCAATTAAGGTCATCAGGTCTGCATGCATCAATTGTGCATGTTATGGTTCATACCTAATCTAAGCAGCGGAAACGGCAAAACCTTGATTGTAATGCAAATAATAAAATAATTCATCATCTGTCCGATTGCATCTGCAAATGCCACAGACGCGCTTCAATTATGCTCTTTTGTTTGCGTGTTGGCTGTAAAATAGTTTATGTGCTGAACAGCTGCTTTGTCTAATGCACCAATTTCCATCCACAAATCCATTTAGACATCCACAATTACAAGCAACCAGATAAAAGATATGAAAAATTTGACAAATGATCATAAAAATTGGCAGTGTAAAATTTTAGCAGGGAAAAATGCACTGGCATTTACTACTGAGATTACAGTTGTTTGTGTGTGTGTGTGTTTGAGTTATTTATTTGCCTAAGTAAGGAGTATTCAAACTTTTTGATGCCAAGGACCCATAGTTATGATGATCCTCAATTTTATGCATTGAAAACTAATTAACCAAGTTGATAGTGTACACTACAGGTCCAAATTTTGGGGTCAGAGTCAAACTTAATTACCAGTCTTTGAACAGTTTTTGAACGGTAATATTTTGAATGGTTTTTAATGAATTATCTTCTGCTCACCAAGCCTGCATTTATTTAAAGGGGTCGTATGATGCGATTAAAATTTTTCCTTTCTCTTTGGAGTATTACAAGCTCTTGGTGCATAAAGAAGATCTGTAAAGTTGCAAAGACTAAAGTCTCAAATCCAAAGATATATTCTTAATAAAAGTTAAGAGTCAGTCACGCCTACCTAAAATGGCTCGTTCTAACATGCCCCCACATATCTACATCACTATGTGGGAAGATTTGCATAAAGCCGCCCAAATGTTCACGCAAAGAAAGAAGGCGTAACTTTTATTCTTTTATTTTTATTTATACAACAATTTTGCGCTGTGGATCGCCGGATTGGCTTTCACTGTGGATGAAGCAGAGTCCAGCCCGGGATCGTCACATGTTGTTGCCGCAAGCCTCCTTCGTCGAATCCACCGGCCGCGCCATTCTCAATCCCGCCCTCTGCTCACTCGGGACAGCCCGGCTGACGTTCCTCACTCTAGTCCCCCGGCCTCTGCTCACTCTAGGCCCCTGTGTGTGACGCTGTGTTTCGTTGTGAGAGCGAAACTACTTTATTTGGCCTTCTAAAAGAGGACACGACAAGAAATCAGTAGTTAAGTTGTATTTACAACACTGTTCAGAACAGTTCAAATTCCCGAACACTTTCAACCCCAAAATTCAGATGTGTGGAGGACATTTTATGGAGGACTGTTTAACTTTTCCTGGTAGAGTAGACTACAATGCCGCTGTTCTGACTCACAGACTGTAAGTAGTTTTTATATATTTAAAGTACGTTTTTTTTATATTTTATATTTTTTATAAACGCGAGTTTTGAGCAGTGTAGAATAGCGCTTGTTGTTTGTCATTTCTCCAATCACAAATGCAGACATTGTTTTCTTTCACGGCACGATGTAAAAAAAACAACGCAATGCATAAAAAGACAGTACAAGTCATTACACTCCGTAATTATGTCCCCACTGGATGCAAAAAAATACCTAGTTTATAATGGGTTTTAATGTTTTAGTCTCGTCGCTCCGGCCTGACAGGGCATCACAGTATGGTAAGGGATGTAACTTTTCTGTCACACGCTTGAGGTATTCGTCCAATCATAACGCACTGGATAACTGGCCAATCACAGCACACCTCGTTTTTTCAGATCGATGAGCTTTGTAAAAATGGACATGTTTCAGAAAAGCGGGGCATAGAGGAAAAACAATAATGTACATTATTAAATAAGTGTTTTTGAACCTTAAACTGCATAAACACTTTTCATTACACCAAATACACAAAATAATGTTCTTTTTAGCAACATCATATGACCCCTTTAATCCAAAATACAACAAGAGCAGTAATATTGTGAAATATTTTTACTTTTTAAAATAACTGCTTTCTATTTTTAAATATGTTTTAAAATGTAATTTATTCCTGTGATTTGCAAAGCTAAATTTTTAGCAGTCATTACTCTGGTCTTCAGTGTCATATGATCCTTCATAAATCATTCTAATAGTTACCATTCCGATTTTTGGTTTTGCTGTATTTTGCATCAAATAAATGCAGGCTTGGTGAGCAGATTAAAAACATAAAACATCTTACTGTTCAAAAACTTTTACAAAAGAAATATATTATTTTTAAATAAATGCTTTTTATTTTAACTTTGTTCATTAACTTCTGAAAAAGTTGTCACAAAAACTATCACAGTTGTCACAAAAATATTTAGCAACACAACACAATGGTTTTCACCACTGATGATATTTCTTGAGCACCAAGTCAGCATATTAAAATAATTTCTGAAGAAACAATTTAATAATAGGATAGATTGCATTAAATAACATTTTACCTATATTAAATTGTATTATTTATTAAAATAATAAACATTTTAAATTCAATTACATTTGACACGTAAGTTTTATGACTTTTTTTTAAATGTAATTTCAAAAACATAAATAATATCTAAAAAACTTTTTCTTGCACAAAGGCCACGATGCAGATTTGTTTTTCTCCCTTAAAAACTATTGCGGTCAGTATAATGAAAATAATCACAATTAATCTCCTGATTTCTTGACCACCCTAGAAACACAATTAAAAGTGACGTTTAAAAAGTGTAATAATGTTGCGATTTAAATCCCTTTGAAAGCTTGCCTTAATAAAAAGCCAGGTTAGGCCGGATTATGTGAGGAGAGAAAGTCAAAAGTTTTTGAGAGGTGTGAACAGCAACCAACAGTGTCACCAATTCCTAACGCTGCTCCAACGAGCACGGTGGGTTTAGTTTAATCCACGATTTCCTTTAATTGCTACACTTCTGTTTTTATAATGAGGGCGCCTTAATTGTCACCAGTGATACTTATGACCCTGGGGGCAAAGAATTAGATCAAGCTTCACTGGCGTCCCACTCCTCAAACCTTCTTCATCACACGTCTGGTCATTCTTTCGCAGGGCTGTACTGAGAGGACTTGCAAGCACCTGACCTGAGAGGGACATAGTGTCCTTAAGCTGGCAATGTCCAAGGTCAAGGTCAAGTCCAGTTTATTTGTATAGCGTTTTCACGATACAAATCGTTGCAAAAGCAACTTTACAGCAAATTAAGGTTTCTACAATATTTAGTGGTAGCTTATCAGTGGTGACTGTCAGTTAATGTACATATGGCAGAAATGTACGGAAAAATCAATTAAAGACGTAATCAAACAGACGATGAACACTATTAACAGCAATTATTATATGATGCAATCAAACTTATAGCAAAATGTGGTAGTTCTGTATGTTGTTTCAGGGTTGGCATCATCTGAGGTCCTCTGAGGGGTTGGCATCATCTCTTCTCAGGTGTTCTGGATCCAGACTGAAGCTTGTGTAAATCCTAGTTACCAATCAATCCCGTGGCAAAAACGGAGAAACAAATAGAGACATAATTAGCGTAGCTGCTGTTCCAACCAAGCAAAATTGATTTGTTTAACCCAAACTAAAGAATAATAATGTGCATTTGATCAGATATAACTGCAGTACAAGATTATGATATGCATTATTTGAATGCTTGGACAAAGAGATGTGTCTTTAATCTAGATTTAAACAGAGAGAGTGTGTCTGAACCCCGAACGTTATCAGGAAGGCTATTCCAGAGTTTGGGAGCCAAATGCAAAAAAGCTCTACCTCCTTTAGTGGACTTTGCTATCCTAGGTACTACCAAAAGTCCAGAGTTTTGCGACCTTAGGGAGCGTGATGGATTGTAGCATGGTATAAGGCTAGTTAGGTACGCAGGAGCTAACCTATTAAGTGCCTTGTAGGTAAGTAATAATGTTTTGTAACTGATATGGAACTTAATAGGTAGCCAGTGCAGAGACTGTAAAATTGGGGTAATATGATCATATTTTCTTGACCTGGTAAGGACTCTAGCAGCTGCATTTTGGACTACCTGTAGCTTGTTTATTGAAGATGCAGGACAACCAGCTAGCAGTGCATTACAATAGTCCAGTCTAGCTTTTCTGCATCAGAAACAGGTAACATGTTTTGTAACTTGGCAATGTTTCTAAGATGGAAGAATGCTGTTTTTGTAACATGGGAAATATGATTTTCAAAAGACAAGTTGCTATCTAATATAACACCCAGATTTTTGACTGTAGAGGAAGTAACCGTGCATCCGTCTAGTTGCAAATTGTAATCCACGTGATACTGTGTACTGTTTTTTGGTCCAATAAGTAATATCTCTGTCTTATCCGAATCCGCAATGATGCCGGGTGTGAGGACACTGAGATGGCAATTCATTTCAAATTGTTGTCAAGGACAACAGCTTCCAGGGTCGCTTTATTTTGTGTGTTTTAAATGTCACCGCGATGATTTTTATAAAAGCGATTGATTGCGGCTAATTAAGGATGAATCTTAATTGTGCTGTTCACCTTGACACTAGAATTCATCAAGCAACGTTATTTCCAGTTTGCTCATAATTCGTAATGCACTGTATGCTTTAGCACTCTGATGTTGGATCGATTATGCGGAAACATTGCAGTAGTGACACGAGTGCTTGTAAACTTTGAAAGACACTGGTTCCTCCTCTCAAGAATTATGAATTTCATATTTCCATCTAGCTAAAATTGACAAGCAAAGGGGAAAAAAAATTATGTCCGAAGGGCTATTAACTTTCATTGTCTTATTAAGATGGCTGTCTGCTAAGCTTTTACAGAGTATGATTTCAATGAACTGTTTATTGACTGAAACATTCACCATAAAAATAGTGTCTGCTTTGTAATAAATTTTGATCTGTCCATTTAGATAATGAAAAAGACAAGGCTGTTAATTCAAATCCATAAATATAGATCTCAATTTGGCATAGCCATGGAGATTGTTAGTCATGTAATTGCAAATTATATCTATGAAATGTAAAACAAACAAAAAAAAACTAATGTCAACCCGCAAAAGCTCTTATTTAAAATGTATATATACTTCTTTATACATTATGGGGATACATTATACACGTACATGGCATGTTTGTTGTATGTGCATCTGATTGTTTGTCGTGCAGATAAGCTTTAATGCAGCTTTTTTAAAAACTGGGAATAGCAGATGGTGGTATTATTGATTTTGATGTCTGTCTTTAATGTTGAAGAGCATCCTCTTAAAGCTGAAGACACAATAGACGGTTCTCAGTAGTCATTCTACACTGATTGGATTGCACTAGCTTTCTCTGCTTGTGTATCATCATCATTTTAAGAAAACCTGCAGAACTAATCTCACATGAGAATGAAGGTAGATTTTGTACTGTTCAGTTTTTGATGACCGTAACCCTACGATTTTCAAAGTCATCGGTTCGCTGTTCACAGTACACAGCTGTTTTGGGTATCATGAAGTTGCTGTGGTTTGCACAACATTTGATGAATCGATAGCTGAGGGTCACACATTATAGTATTTCACTAAGAATCCCAGACAACTGTCTTTTTTTACAAAACACATGTGTGAGAAGTGACACAGAAAATTACATAAGATCATGTGTGAGCACAGTTCTGGCAAGAGACTGGAATTCCTCCAAAATTCCGGCCTGCTAAATATTCCTTGGGCATTGGCAACACACCGGCGCTTCTCTCAGTTTGCATCTTTGATAACTCACACTGTGATCCTCACTCATGTCAATGAACACAGATTTACCCGAGATTTCAGGCATTTTGTCAGCAATTTTCAGCTGTTTATTATGTTAGTGTGTTGGGGTGATTGAGGCCAGGTTTATTCAGGCTAGGTAACTTTAGCTTTGAACTAATTCTGTACCTAAATTACTTGCACAGTTAGTTCTTAAACTCAATGTTTCAAATTGATATTGCCACATCATGTAACTGTTGCCAGGGAAAAACACACACTGGACAGACCGGGAAGCTTCAAAACAATCTGAAACCCTTTAACAGAACTGAATGCAAGAGGATATGGAGGATACGGAGATGGGAGATGAATGGTGAGTAGCCACACACACTATTAAACAGTCTCTGAGAGATACCAAATACTTTCCTGTTGTCTTGTAGATCACCGGGAGACTGGAAACAAGGAGGTAGGTATTCTTCAGGTGAGTAACAATCCAAACAGAGTTTTAAGTCCTATCCGGACAGTAATTGTTTCTCAGGGGGACGTAAGGAATGTTCACCATTTACATGGTGTAGTGAATTTATTGCCGTCCGAATCCAGAATGTCTGTGTTTTTCTCCAACCACCCGCCTGCTCCCTGGTTGAAGGTTACCTACTTTTTTTTTAGCAAACACCAAGGTCCATGTTGGTGCTCTAATACCGGGGTCCAAATCCACATCTTGAGTTGCAAAAGGGGGGGTGAGATCAAACAAATTCACTGTTTAAATCCTTTTTGTCCATTGTAGAGCACAGCATGATAGGTCTTGAGCTTCGCTGTAATTTGCACGCATTTTAAAGATATACATTTATTACGGAAATGTTGGAAAGTATTTACAAGAACAATGTTTAATCACCGCTTCACCACAGCGAGTGAAAGCTGTTAAGAACAAAAAGGAGAAATCGAAATAAAGCACATTACATTTAAAATGGGCCGTTATTCTGGCAGCAACAGGTAGCCTATTCAATACCATTTTAAAATATGTAGCCTATTGTAACGGGGCTGACGAGACGAGAAGTGTGGATCCATCTGCAAGCTTTATTCAAAGAGACATGGTATAACAGGCAGGGTCGAACAATAGCAAACAGGTATATGGCGGCAAAACACAAGAATAGTCCTAGGGATAGCGCAGGTCACCGATCGGCAGACAGAATCACAGGGGCAAGACGAGAGGGAGAAATCCAGGAAAACAGGCAAAGATCAGATACTGCAGAAACAGGCAAGGCAAAACAAGGAAACCACGGAGACTCGGAAAGGGGTATAGGCTAAACAATACTCAGCAGAGAAAAGTGGTTAGAGTGGGTGTTATATAGTGTGTGAGGTGATTAGAAACAGCTGTGTGTAATGAGTGCAATCAGGGCAGTGTGCAAATCGTGCAAAGAATGATGGGGTATGTAGTCCGGGGTGCTATGCAACAGTTGTGCGAGATTCAATGTAATGGAAAGGGTGACCTCTTGTGGTGAATAAACGGAAGTCCATGGATCGAATTCGTGACACCTATTGTATACTATTACATAAAAATAAAACCAAGGCAGCTTCACGATACCTCATGTAAAAAAAGGCTGCATTAACTATTTCACACTAAGATTTTCCCCTTTTTTTAATTATATAATTTGTGATAAAATGCAAGACACACCTTTCCTCTATACAAAGTTCTGGCTGAAACTCTAATGGCCAGTAACGATAGGTACCTCATATGAACCCCTACGACATCGTTATCACATGGCTCAGCCGATTGGTTCTCTCCTGTATCAGTAGCCAATGAGCTCGCTGCTCAAATTCAAATATATGACTAGTGCTTGCCGTAGCAGTGCAGTTTGCTAGTGCAGCACCGTGAAATGAACATCTAAGATAAGTGAATGCTCTTGTAATCCATATTGCTGTGTGTATTGCGTGGTCTGCCTAAGTGAATTCAAAAATGAGCAACCATCATCAAGTTTAAACTGAGTGTCATGTTAGCAGTTTGCATCGTATGCAAGAGTGAAATATTAAGCATATTAGCAGCAGCATTAAGCATCCGTGTTATACAGTTGGATCAAACGCAGTTTAGAGCATATGAATTCGCTCTGAGGACATGCCGATAGTAATGGACATGAAACCGGTTAAATGAAATAAGCATTCTTGTGTATGCATGTCAACGGGGTTCGCCATATACATTGGCGATTATCCCAGTGTTCACATTCGTTATTTCTAAGGTCGATGTTTTCATTGTGATGTGTGTGGTTGATTTCAGCTGCACACAGCGTCAGAAGCACGAGCTTATCGTAGTCATATCAATCACAGTGTTGGGGGAGACGTGAAGATCACTATCTACGGCTGTAACAGAGATGCTGCATTCAAGTCCTCCTAGGACATACGTAATTACAAGTTGACAAGTCGTTATTACGACGTCAGGTGCATTCAAGTCAGTTTAGTCGGCATAAGATGCTGGTGTACCTTCTTTTAATAAATTACAAAAAAATACAACAGGGTCTGCATTTTTTTACTTGGATTTCATTAACTAGCTGCATAACAAGAACATGACCAATTTAAGTTTATAGGACAACTAAACTATGAATTTAAACAAAAATTTACTGTCAACTACAGATGTTGCATCCATCGATTCCGCAATGTTTCTCATTGACACGCCCCCAACTCAGAAACTCGGGCTTAAAGAACATTGAGTTTCCTTTGCTGCCCACTCGTAATAACGACTTTGTGGTGGCGTTCATGTGCGTTCAACTCGTAAATACGATCTATCCGACATGACTTGAACGCACCATTAGTTCAGAGTGAAATGCATTATGGGTAGTGTAGTTCGGAGAAATGTGCTCGTGCGACGTGTGCTCTCGCTGTGATGTGTAATTCAGGAAATGGAGAAAGAACATTTATATTCTGCTTTTTTCAGTTCGTTCAGGTCAGTTCACCAAGGTGTTTTTGTGCACGGTAACTTTGACAACTTTTATTTGCATGAGAGAGTAAAATGGCATGCATCTGCTAACTTTGTCCGTCTCATCATTGCACGGATATGAATTAACAAGCTGTTACGCTGCCGCTGGGACTGGTGAAGTGGAGAAAGTAACAGCAGTTATCAAATGACTAAATTATGATATTTGCTCAGGTGGGTGCTGGGGTCTTATCTATCGGATTGCAACGTATATCCATATTGTTAATTAAACATTACACATAGTGCGCATCTAATTAGAGTTAAGCCAGTCGACGTGGTAGCCCTTTGCCACATAGCCACTGGCCACTATTGTTAAGCTGGTCGGCGTGGTAGCCAAGGCTCACATAACCATAGGCCATTATTGTTAAGCCGGTCTGCGTGGTAGCCAAGGCTCATATAGTCCTAGGCCACTATTGTTAAGCCGGTTTGCGTGGTAGCCAAGGCTCACATAGTCTTAGGCCACTAGTGTTAAGCCGGTCGGCATGGTAGCCCAGGCACACATAGATAGTAATACATGCGGTTCTCATGGCTCTTCGGAGCAGCAGCAGTACATATGTCTTGGTGATAGATCTGCTTGTAAGCGAATAAGTATGTTCCAATCCTTAGTATTCATAAAAGAGTAGTCGAGAATTACCTGGGTGACGTACTAATTCTTGCGAGATTCGGACACGCGTCTACTTAAAGTGCGTCCGAAACCGCCTACTTCTCTACTATATAGTAGGCGAAAAGCAGTAGGCGAGCGAATAAGTATGTCCGAAACCTCAGTAATCATAAAAGAGTAGTCGAGAAGTTCCCGGATGTCCTACTGCTTCTGCCCAGCTTCTTGAGTGCTCGTCGATGGATACTTTTCTATCCCAGGAGGCCACGCGAGAGGATACATCATAAAGAATGTATCCTTTATTTTATTCTTATTCTTACTCTTTTACTCATTTATTCATGTTTCCTGTTTTCAGTAAATAAAATATAATTGTTTCATGTGCATTAATTCATTGCTTGACTGAAAATTTAGATGTATTCACCTTGGCTGCTTTTGTCTGGTGTGTAGTCATGCATAGCTATGGCATATGACAAAACAAATTACATTTAGCTAATTATTGTTCAGCATTTATCATTATTATTGTTCATAATTGTTGGGGTGGGCTAGCAATGCATTCTGTGGTAATCTTAATTTTTAAGTAGTAATACATTTTTCGAGTGTAAAATTAACAGTCTTCTCCAAAGGCAAGATCTTCTAGCAGCTGATCGACGTCTCCTTTGTGCAGATATTACAAATATTGCAAACGCTGAGGAAAACCGTACTAGGTAGGGTTGTGGAGTTACTGATGCTATGAGGTGTTAGTGCACCTGTCAATCTTATGTTCTTTTTTTTATTAATACTGCAGAACTTATAATTACATACAAGCTCAGGGAAAGATGGTAGTATCTTTAACAATGAACAATCATAATGACAAAAAGCAAAAAAAAATAATATAATGGGTTTGCATACATTATATGCACAGATAAAAAGGCACAATGACAAGGTTAAATATCTTTGAATAATCATAATATTCATATAATCATACTAGATTATTGTTACATTAATTAAGAATTCATTCTCGTTATTCACTCATTATTCCAAGCATGTGCCATTTTATTCAGAGAAGACAATATATTTAAATAAATAAGTATATTTATATGCATTTAGCAGACACTTTTAAGCGACTTACAGTGCATTCATGCTATACATTTTTTTTTTTACCAGTATGCGTGTTCCCTGGGAATTAAACCCATAATCCTATGCACTGCTAACGCAATGCTCTACCACTGAGCCACAGGAACACAATCATGCAAAACTCACTCTCCACCTTAAATAAAAATTTTTTTTGGCTTAATTCCCCCCCCCCTGAATACTGAATTATCACTGAGGTGCCATGCAATTTATTTTTACCAGATGTCTACATGAGAAACAATTACCGTACAAATAGGACTTTAGCCATAGGCAAGACCAGACCAGGCCTGTGTGTGTGGTTCTGGTTTATATGGAGAGTTGATGAGGATGATGGCAGACAGGTGTGGTGATTGTGAAGTGTGTGCAAGTGAAAGCCAAGGACCACTGATTGTAGTTCCAACCCTCAAACACAAATGAAAAATCTAATCAAAGTTTTCCGGAATACTGTGAAGTTACAGACAGGTGTGATTGATTAGGGTTGGAACTAAAATCTGCAGGGCAGTGGCCCTCCCGGAGCAGAGTTACCCATCCTGGTCTAATTGACTACTACATAGCTGTTGTAGCGAATCAGCTCAAAGGGGAAATATGAATAATTAATCATAACTAGTTATAATTACTTATAAATATTTAGATCCGCTGTAGAAATAGCTGACCTCTCAGGGTCAACTGTCTGTCAATTCTAACGTTAATTTCCTGGTTAAGGGAAATATCTTTCTTACTGTACAACTCTACACAGTGTTTGTAGCATAAATCTGCATGATTAAGGGACTCCAGTTTATAGCAAACACTGAACCACGTCAAGTGTGATACAAGTAAGCCTTTATTAACTACATAAACACTTAAAAACTAGTCTAACATACTACATAAACAAACACACACTTAATTGTATGGAAAAGGAGTAAAGTTTAGGCAGTAAAAAGAAAGAATAAAATATGAAGCTATTATATCATTGGATTTCCAGAAACTACAGCCTAAGAAGCATCCAGTTTCTAGTTCCAGCACGACCTTTGTAAAAATGTGCAATTATACTTAATGTAACATTAATAAGACTAAGTTTGATACTTGCACGTCTTGTCTGTCTGAAAGAGAGGCTTGATGCAATCTGAAGGCTTAAGTTGATTCTTTGCTGAAGTTGGTTGATGGAAAGAACCAGTTTGAGTCAGATGACCTTGGTGAATGGAAAGTCAAGGCCGAAACCTGGCACGAACTTAGGATGTCCTGGAGCATTGTAGCTCACATCTTCTCAACCTAACAGAACCACACTCTGGAGGCGGGTCACTGATGTGAGGCTTTTAAGGCCTGAGAAGATTCACGCCTCTCAGGATGGGCTTGTCCAATGAGAAAGGCTGAAATTCCAAGCGGGAGTTTGGAAATACTGGGGAGTTTTATGACCCTTTGTGTGAAAGCATGATAATTTGCATATGAATTGAAAATTACTAAAGATTCTCAGAACATTAATATATTGCCTATGTACCAGCATATAATATACACTCTCGTTTAGATCATCAGAAGACGAATTCATAGATAGTAAACATGGTAGGATTACATCTAGGTAAGATGACAGGAATGAGTGGTTCCATCATAAGCGTATTTGTTAAACATAAATAACAAAAACTATATTGTGTGTCTGATTGGTCCAGACGCTACAATGCATACATGCATATATGCAGAGACAAATTTTATTTATTTATTACAGTTTCTTCTTGTGGAGATTTCCGTAAATATTCAGTTTAGATGTATAGCATTTTAACTGTTTAACTATGCGATGCTACAAAGTGCACAAGTTTTTACTTTAAGTTTTAGGGCAAAGAAAAACATGTTAATTATTATCCTTGTCATCTGTCTTTTTAAGGTTGAGTTCACAGGTCTTGTGTCCCAACAGGAATAGGAATTGTTGGACAACCACGCCTCACCAATCTACAATCTAATCGATAGTGCTGCCGTGACTCTGTGTTTCTGGGCCACAACACTGCCACGCCTCCATATTTCCCCTCTCACCAATGTTAACATGCTCTCTATGCAAAAGACTACTTTTCAAAATTAACTCAATTATTTTTGACAGCTTATTAACATAAATGTTAACATATTACTTCCTCCCCTCCCTGCTTAAATGAGGTTAATTTTGTTTAAGCCAATTATACAGCACTTTTTCAGAGGTAGGACTTTTACGAAGTTCATCAGCAGTGTTACAATAGCCAATATAAATAACATATTAAACGATAGTCTTTTGTAATGCTTTGTAATCACACGTTTATGGGCGGAGTTAGTGTAAATAGCCTCTGCCAACAAGGCGGGCTATTTGCACTTGTAAGTAGACACTCTGTTTTTTTTATTTGTGAACTGATGTTCAGCTGTTCTTTTTAATAGTCAACTTATTTTCGGGTCATCGTCATAAACACCCTGTAAACTTTGTCACTAGGACTGTCACGATAACAACTTTTTGTAGTGCGATCTATTGCTTCAGAAATAATTGCGATAAGCAATATTGTCAGTTTAAGACCATTTTATGCCACTGAATATATAATCAGAATGTAACAGCATAATAATGCAAGAAGGCCTACACACTTCCAAATGACAAACTTTTAATTTATAAGAATATTTAGATCATGGAAACTAAGTATCAAAATATTAGATACCTTAAAAAACTTGAAAAAATAGTAAATATTTTCTAACAAAAAGTGCAAGGTAACAAGAACAAAAAAACACAAATGCACAAATAACTTTTTTAAAGATTTTTCCCTGACCTTCTTTTCTCTGTAAATTAAGGGTGCACACTATTGCTGAAAAACACAGTCACTACTTGGCAGTCAGATGTCCGTATGCACAAAGGCACAGATCACTAAACAAGGCCATATCTGCAGATGAAACTTTTTTTATTTTTATTTTTTTGTAGAAGCATTTTTTTAATTTGAACTAGCACCAACTACACCACCTTATGTATGAGAATCTTCAAAATGCACAGGCGCAAGTGGAATGTAAAAAACCATGGTGACATTAATTTTTAAGTAAATATAATTGGCGATATATTGCGTCACCAAAAATTGAGGTCATGTTCATATATTGCGCGATAAGTCGATATATTGATTATTGCGACAGGCCTATTTGTCACAGGCATGAAGATGCATCTTTCATTTCATCAAGCTGAATGCTCACTAAAAACTGACACAGTCATCATGTTTTCAAGTCATTTCATGTTTCATTTTGATGTGACAAAGCAGTGATATCTAAGCAGGAGAGTTGTTTACTTTATAATTAGTCAATAATAATTTTCTTCATTCATGCCGAGAGCTCGCATGAAAACAAGAGGCGGGATTTATCACACAAACCAATCACATCCAATCATAACCGATCCTATCCAATTATAGCTCGACGGAGGCATTGCCTTCTCTTACGTGACTTTCCCCAATTCATTTCAATGAGCCTCCAGAAAAGTCACACCACGCTTAGGGTCTCTGAAAGTCTATGGACCGAAGGGAGGCAAGCCTCCGCTCTAACTTTACCTGCGGGTGTCGCTGTTGGACAGTGTTACATTATAAAAGCGAGTGACTTTTAGACTTTTAATGTCATATTTAGTCATTTGCATTTTTTTTTTCTTTGTAATATCGATTATTTTCTCATCCAACTTTTGAGGTGAGGAGACACTGCCTCCCTTGCTTAGTATATATATATATATATATTAGGGGTGGGCGATATGAGCTAAAATTCATATCACAATATTTTACACTTTCCAGGCGATATTGATATTATATTGCGATATGAGAAAAAAAAAATTACAGGCAAAATGTTTCAACTTTATATAACTAGACAAAGTGAGAGATTGGACATAGACCTTTTTTATTGTGCCATTGTTTTTTTCTCAAAAGGTGCAAACGTGCAACATGAGGTAGGCGTGAAAAATATTTTTTGTTTTGTGGAAAGTCTTTTATGCTCACCAAGGCTACATTTATTTATTAAAAATACAGTAAACACTGTAATATTGTAAAATATTGTCAATTTAAATTATCTATTTGAATGTTTTAACATATAAGCTGTATTCATGTGATCAAAGCTGAATTTTCAGCATCCTTACTCCAGTCTTCAGTGTCACATGATCCTTCAGAAATTATTCTAATATGCTGATTTGCTGCTCAAGAAACATTTCTGATTATTATCAATGTTGTAAAAATTTGTGTTGCTTAATATTTTTGAGGAAACTATTTTTTTTCATTATTCTCTTAAGAATATTTGAAATTGTTCTTTGTGACAGAGCGCTGGAGTTCGTCAGAAATAGAACGTGGCATCAGTTTACTGTCATGGATTTGTCGTGTCGCACTGTATCCACAGCTGAGAACATCAATGGGTTCTATTTGCTTTTGTCAAATCGCGCCGCTCGCGTCTGGTGTAGACACGTTGTTTTGGTATTTGTGAATCTTCAGTAGCCTATATTAATAATCTGCTTTACGTTTACCTGGCACTGGAAGTCCTTTCACAAACTTGTAACTTATATGCTTAGAGCAGAATCATGCTGTAACAGATCGGCCAGGCTACACCACCACCCAATCACAACGATCCCTCTCACCTGAGTTCTGAGCACCTGCAGCTGTCACCAATCAAGCACCTTGTTACCAGCCTGCATAAAAGCACACACATCAGACACCCCCACTGTCTGGTCTCGTATACACGTAGACGACTCAGTGACTTTGCTACTACTTCCATTTGAATACTTCCTGCATTACTTACCTCCTGTGTTCCTCCTAGTGTCTCCTGTTCCTCCTAGTTCCCGGATTGCTGAGGTGTGTGCCTCCTGCCTGCATTCCAGCTCCTGTACAGCCAAAGACCCAGATTACCATATCATATCCTTCGAACTATTCCCTCACCATCACATCCTCTGAACCCTACCCCAGTACTCTCTGTGACCCAATAAACCTATTTGATATAAACTGTAACGAATCAGCTCATGACAGGAAATATGACTAATTAACCATAACTAGTTATAATTAACTATTCATATTTTAGATCCGCTGTAGATATTTAGCTGACCTCTCAGGGTCAACTGTCTTGTCAATTCTAAGAACGTTAATTTCCTGGTTAAGGGAAATAACTTTCTTACTGTACAATTCTACAAAGCTTGTAGCGTAAATCTGCATGATTAGTGACTCCGGTTATGAGCAAACAATGAACACGTCAAGTGTGATACAAGTAAGGTTTTATTAACTACATAAACACTTAAACTAGTCTAACATACTACATAAACACATAAACTGGTCTAACATCTTACATAAACACATAAACTGGTCTAACAAAACACACACACACATACCACACACACAAACACACAATGACAGTTGGTATAGGAAAGGGTTAAAGTTTAGCACTAAAGAAATAGACATAAGGAATGACATTTATGGAACCATTTGCATATTCAGCAGATCTAAACCTGAGGGATACGTCAGATTCTTAGTTCAAACACACCTTTGTAAAAAGGTGTAACTGATACTTAATGTATCAATTAATAAGACTAAGTTTGATACTTGCGAGTCTCGGCTGTCTGAAAGAGATTCCTGATGCAATCTTAAGGTTTCCAGTTGAACTTTGCTGAATTTGGGTCGATGAAAAGAAACAGTTTTGAGTCAGAGAATCTTGATTGAAATGGAAAGGACAAGGCCGAAGAAAGGCCTGGCACAATGCTTTGGTATCCTGAAGCGTTTTCTCACATCTTCATCTTAGCATCTGACCGAACCACCGACTGGGCGGGTCACATGGTGTGTCAGCTTTAAGGTCAGAGAAGATCCCCGCCTCTCAAGATGGGCTTAACCAATGAGAGAGGCCGGAATCCCAAGTGGGCGTTTTTATGGCGCTTTGTTTGAAAGCATGGTAAAATAGAAATGGACTTGAATCGAAATTACTACAGGTTCTCAGGACCCTAATATATATTGCCTATGTACCAACATATAATATACACGCTTGTTTCGATCATAAGAAGGCGAATTCATAGATACTAAACATGAAATAGGTGAGGATATATTAACTAGTGGTCTATCATAACATGAATAAAATAGTCTATACGACAAAAGATAATATACAAGAACAGTAACAACATACACAATGACCTGTAGTATATGTGTGTTCATTCAAAGAAAGGTTTTCCTATGAATTAATTAGTAGAAAAAGTCAATTTCTACTGTGCATTGTGCCTCTTGCCCTGGGACATGCAGGGATTTTCCCTGCTTTACATATTTTTGGCCAATAAAACCAGTGATATCATGATTAGTTGCCATGCAACAAGGGGCCTGTTCGGCTTCCTGGGGTGTTACGCATTCCGGGGGGAAGGGTTCATGGGTCCTCATATGGCTTTTTAACTGAGGGGGGTTACAGAGTATTTGTTAAATATAAAAACAAAATATATATTGTGTGTTTGATTGGTCCAGACGCTACAAAAAATCCTGTTTGCATTTCAGACTCTTCCGTTAAAAATGCATTGTTCATTTATATTTCTACATGGCTCCCTGCAATAAAACTCTGATTCTTCAATCGCGCCATCTAGTAGTCTGTTATTGATACAACTGATAACAGAGTGCTCAAGCGGGTAATGCGAGTCATGTTGAGGTAATTAAAATGTCAAATTAATATTTTGCGTTCAATTTCCTTATCAGGCAAGTGGCCAGATGATAAGCGGGAAAATTACGCAGTGTAGTCTTTATCACCCTGCAGAGGTTTATTGTGCAAAATTATCTGCTGACTGTAGGCTACACGATGCCTCAGTTTGGGAACCACTGGAGTAGGTGATTTGTGCTCTATTAATTTGGTCTGTTACGATGCTCTATGTGTTAGATTATAATAATGCCTGTGTAGTACAGCGTTGCACATGGAGGACAAAAACATTCAGCCTCGACTCTTTATCGTCATTTGTGTTAAAATTGCAAAGTGTACCAAATTGAACAAAACAATATAAATGCAAAATTTGAATTCATGAATATATAACGGTATCCACGGTATAGCAAAATCCATATCATGGAAAGACCCGGATATATATATATATATATATTATAAATGCCTCTTGACTGTACTGTTTTACATTATTTACATATTTTTCTCACTTGCTTGCACTTTTTTTCTCACTATTGCCTGTTATTAATGATTTTGTTTTGCCTGTAGGACATACAAAATGCAATGAAATGTAGAGGCTTCTCAAATTTGGGAGTTTGAAGTTCCAAATGTGTACTTGAACGTGCGTCGGTGACCTATTTGCTGAGGGAAGCAGTGTGAGGTGTAATTAATTGGAATGCCTTGAAAAAGCAGTCTCAACTTAAATAATTACCTCTCATGATTAAGAGCCCTGCTTCTCATAATGTCTGGCCTTGGTGAGCTCAAAGGCACAGTGTATTCTCATCAGGCTTGTTGGAGTGGAATGGGGGTTGCTTGGACTTACCATTAATATGCTTTTTTTTTTAATAAAGGGCTTTAGGGACTTCTGAAGCATGTGCAGTTCTAGTCTAGATAGCTTGGTGCATAATTTTAGTTCAGATGGTTCATCTGACAGGTGCATCCAAGTGATATGATTTAGAGAAAAATATTAATGTATAATTGGAGGAGGACAACAGTAAGGTCCTATTTTGCGTTTTATAGCCATCTGAATTTCTCACACCTGCCTGAGCTCAAAATGATAATAGATTCATCAGCTTTAAAAACTATGCCCTAAACCATTTGTCATTGTTTCCCCTGTTGTGAAAAGACACTGGCGTTTGGAGACAGGTGGTTCTCTCATCGATAAACACATGTACTGAGGCTATATAATTCATGTGCAGGCTCATCTTTCAAATGTATTTTCCAAGCCCAAGTGAATGAAACATTTTAATAACAAGTGCAACATTTTTCTACTACCATATGTTCACAAGCATTCTCTAGACTGTCCGATCAGTCTCACATCCACTGGAGTGTGGAGCTTGAAGTGGTAAATACAGAGGGTAACTGAAAAACAGCCAGAAACTCATCGCGCCTTCAAAATCATCCAAATGAGGTGCATAGACTAAAACAAGGTAAAATAGTTTTAAAAGCACATGCCACTATGTTCTTGAGCTGGGTGGCTTTTAGTTTAGCCATCTGTAAGAATGCAGTGAGGGTGAGATGTCCAAATGACATTTGTCCTGCTGAGAAATATGTACATGTTTTTATCTTTGCAATTGGAAGGGGGCATGTGTAACATATTTATATCAAAAGTGCATGGAATTAATAGTTTGTGTGTAGTGCATGTTAAAGGTTTTATTATGCATATGCACTGCATATATATCAGTTGGAGTTTTCCATTTGTAATGTTTCTTATAGCATCATGAAATGGATTTTGGTTTGGTCAAAGTGATATGGTAAATGCAAATTCACAGATATATATAGACACACTTTGGTTGCAAAGGCAGTGACCACCCCATGTTGCACACACGCATATACTTGTATAAAATTACATATCACAACAATAGATTAATATAAAAGCAATTCTTTGTACTTTAGATTTAGATGTAACAGAAAAAATATATAGGAGGCTTCATTGGAATTGATAATGTGAGCTAAAGCATTTTATGAACTGTGTGGGATGCAGTTGTACATTTTGGTCCTCTGAATAATGCAAACATGTACAGTGAACACAAAAGAAGACATTTTGAAAAATGTCTGTTTTTGTGTGTGTCCCCCCTTTTGTCCAATGCTGTTTTGGACATCACTGACTGAGTATACCATCTCATCTCATACAAATATCATCTTTTGACATGAGGGTGAGTAAACGACTGAAGTTACAAGTAGGTGAACTATCCCTTTAAGAGCTGTAAAGAGAATCTGTCCTGCCATCTCAGAGGATAACAATGTTAAAATGGAACAATTTAAGCCTTTGACTTGGTTAGACAAATGTTCTTCTTCTCTCCCCACCTCTTTTTCTGTGTCTCTATTAGAGTGATGCTCTGAGTCTGTGGACACATTATTCCAAATTCTCTGTTTTCCCTGCTGCCGGTGTCTAAACCTTAAATGCCTCACATTAGGCGGTCATTCACCCAAAGAGAGTAATGAATTGGTGAATGGTGTAATTACCTCATGCACAATGCAGGTCACTTTAATTAGCAACCCATGAAATATGTGTGGTGGTCTGGTGGCCCAGAGCGGCTGATGAATGCTGCAAGATGTAATTTATGAGATAATGTGGCATGATCATCACTTCTTTATGTGTCCTGGACTGCAGGTTTTGACTCGACTTTATTACAGGGCCACTACTTCTTTTCTGTCAATCTACAGTTTGCAATAGGCTTCTACATTTAGTTTAATGCAAATGACCCCCTCTAATGATCACATTAGGGATTTTCCAGCTCCGTTTAGAAGATTATTAGTATAATTAGACATGCCCATGTTTGAATTTTAATGACACACATTGTCTTGTCACTGTGCAGAACATTGTTCAGACCATCCCGATGTTATGTTGCCATAACCTGAGAGATTCATTCCTTCATAATGACCTGACAATTAAGAGAAGTTCTGTGCAGTGGTCGAGCGATTATTGTTTAGCTGCTTTGTCTGACTGACTTGGTGAAGGTTATTGTCCTAGCGTGCCATTGCTTTCTCCATTTCTGCCCTGTTTGGAACTATTTACTAGCTGGTATGCCTAAAATTGCATCCATTAGGAATTCTACCCTAAATTTTTAACCTTCAATGGTTGTCAACTGTTATTGCTATATTCCAACCCCAGTTAGTTTGTAGTTCATGGGTCTTAGTTAAGCATTTTATAATCTTGATATGCTCATGCTATTATGTTGTGCGTGTGCAGTATGAGAATGGATAGACCAACAAAACTGTGATTATCAGCCATTTGCTATCACTTACAATATTTGATAGAGCTGAACAAGCTCTCAATGGCTTCTCCAGGCAGCTCTTCACCATCAAGACTGTCAAGTGAACATTTATGGTGTGAGATGTTTTTGTACTAGCACAAGGGAATAATGTTCAGTTTTGAAGGGAAAAATAGTAAAACAGCTGTTCTGCAAAGTATCAAAACATTACTTAGCCAATGTGATTTCCTAGCCTTCCCTCTGTCGGAGCCAAGGCCTGTCATTGTGACCAGCTGGCCTATAGAGTTGATTTATGACTGAATCTGTTAGGTGCATTACTGTGAGCCGCTTCTGCCAGTACAACAACCTGTATGCTGGTGGTTTGCGTTGAGTAGATGAGATAAAGAAAAAGTGGAAGACTTCACAGCAGGTGTTTTATTAACTGGTACATACTGTAGATAGAAATGTAACCTTATGTCCTGATATATTCATTTAGTTCAACAGTGTTGGTGCCTGACAGTAGCTATAGTACTGCTATCCTCTACATTTTTGCTTAAATTAGCAGGACAAATAGTAGCTGTACTATATACGTTGAAAAATAATATTTAGATTGAATGACTGTTGTATTTCAGGCTGATACCTTTGGGAAAATCACATGCTATTTACTTGATCCCCAGATGAATAGTAGCTCCTCAGAGTCTGTTATGATTCTTTAAGGTTAATTTTCATTTTCCTTTATTTTAATCTCAAGCCGTTTTTCTCAGTTTTCATTATTTTTAACAAAGTATTTTAGACAATTTTCAGTCTGACAACTTAAGTGTGTGAGTGAGTGAGTGTGTTTGTGTGTGTGTGAGAGAGAGTTCTTAGCTCGTTAGTTGTTTCTTAACATTTTTCTTTGTTTGGTCATGCATCTTTATTGTCTTATTCTGCTAACTGTTTTATTGCCATGTAAGACAAACTCAGAAACAGGATCCAAATGCAGATAGTAATAATTTTAAAATAACAAAAGTATATGCAGTCAAAGACAAGGAACAGAAATAAATATGCCAACATTATCCAAGAACGAACAAGACCTATCAAGAACACAGGAAACATTAGAGCTGCCTATGAATATGCCTACTTCCATACCATATAGTATGTGACAGTACAGCAAAGGAGTAATCTGTCCAAATTCATACTGAAAACACCCCCCCCACCCCCCCCCCCCCCCCCCCCCCATAGGGAAGGTACTCAGACAAAAGTTAAACATACTATTTCCACCAAGATTCTGAGTATGCACTTGATGGACGCTTTCTATCCCATGAAGCCATGGGAGATGAGTAGAGTTTTACTGAATGGCAGTTAAGCAACGCAAATTATGCTGTGGTCACATGACAGTGACAATATGGCAGATGTAGTATGTCAGAATTTCATTCATACAACCCATATTCATACTATGTAGAACATACTTTTTTATCAAGTGAGTTTCAAACCAAATGTCGTACCTACTAGGCAGTGTGCACTTTTACACGTAGCATAGGGCAATATATGCAGGGTAATAAAGCTGTGTTCTCGCCAGGTCGTAATTACCATAATTCCTAGTTGACAAGACATGATCTTCTGGAGCGTTCCACGTCCTAGGACAAGTCGCCTACAGTAAGTACCTAAATCAGCAAGTTCTGTCCTAGAGAGTCGTAGTCCTGCAGAATTTAGCTCCAACCCTGAAAAAAAACCTCACCTGCCTATAGCCTTAGTAATCCCGAAGACATTGATTAGCTTATTAAGGTGTGTTTGGTTGGGGTTGGAGCTAAACTCTGCAGAACAATGGCTCTCTCGGACCAAAAATTGACCTACCCCTGGCTAAATAATCTGAGTTACAAATGTGATTATGAGTTTCTGTGAGCATGGAACACTTTGGCATTGATCGTGTGGAAATAGAATTCGATAATTCAATTCACAGAGTAGATCGTAACTGTTATCTCTGAATTACAAGAGTGTAGCGGGTGTCTCCATTTCGACGGTTGGTCCTCTGGAGTCGCATCCTTGAAGGATGTGTATATGGCGTGCCCTCAATCCAAGAACTTAAACGAGCGGACTTCGTAGTACTTAGCATGAGCAGAACCGGCAACAGGAAGTACACGTTGGCGATGCAACACATCTTCTCGTATTAATTGCGCTCTACGTAGTAAATGAAGATTAATATGGACACGGAACCTTTATGAAACTACAAGGTAGAAAGCACTTTAATTATAAAATTATTTCAGCCATATTGTCTCCAGTCAGGTTCTACAGTGAACAATATGAAAGCGCTGTGGGGGGGTGACCACCTAAATGTACAAACCGGGGGGTTTAAACACCCACCCCCCTATAACAATTTATCGCCTTGCTCTCGAGTAGCGGTGCTCACCAGTATACAACCCCCCCCCAAGCAGTAAACCATCTACCAAACTGAGGAATACAAACTTCAAAAAAGAAAAACGTGAAAATAATCTACCTATTGAATTACACATCTACTCGCTTTGTAACGTTACTTTAAGTAATACGTCAAGGTGTTATTTCTAAGAGCTTGTTGCATCAACATTTCCCTTCACCTTCCTAGCCACCAACACGAATTATTTGATCAAATAAACGTTACGGCTTGCTGTACACTTTGGCGACGCAAAGAAATGGGTTTTTCTTTTATGAGAATAGAGAATAAGAATACACTGTGCTATCCTTTCGCAATCCTATTACATAAACACCACAGACCTTTGAAATTTCTCCACCTCCTCTTTTATTCCTACTTGGTGTGCACGAGACCGCGTTTGCTTCACCACCATACCGGTGCAGATTGCCAAGGTCCACAGGCATTCTCTGAATTGCTATGGGTTCAGCGTTATACATCGGTAATTCACGAGACCGAGTGACCATGGCCTAGTAGATTTTCTCTTTGTAGTCTGTCGCAGGCTAGAGTTACATGGCCTGGACCGTGCTCAACACCGACGAGAGGAACGAACAAAGTACCCCCCTGGTCGATGATTGTCTTGGACCAGTGGACTGATTAAAACGGATACGGATGTGATTGTAAATACGGACACGATTGCTGGGTCAGTGGAGATTGATTGACACCTATTTAGCTCACAAGTATAGCCTATTGGCCCTCCTCGCTCACTAAGCAGATTCGGCCCAACCATCAATAATTTTGTCCGCGTCACTCTGGAGTGAGATGTTTACCTGATGGGAATTTAAGACGAAGCATGGACGTCAGTCTAGTATATATTGCCACATTTCAAATATGCGACTACTGAAACCGCTTGGGTTTGTAAATTTTCTTGGCTCCTTTGAAGGGCACCCTATATGCTCCACCTTTAATCGTCATGGCTCTCCTGACCATGTGCCTGTGCATAGTTTCAGAACAATTAATACCATAAGATTTACGTTCATTATAGGTGTGATAACCAGCCTGTCATGTTTGGGACACAGTCGAATTAGGCTGTTTCAGGGTGTGTGTGCCGTCTCATGAAAATGAGATTGGCAATATTCCACCCGCTCAAGACGGGGGCGCGCAGTATTATCAGACCGGCTCGATTCTGCTGCTATGGCCACTAAACGAGAGGACGAGACCCCATATTTACAATGCCCGATTGCACACAATGGACTGCAGGACACAGTATTCTCGTAATGTGCATTGTGAAAACCAGCATAGCTCGGCCAGTAGTGTGAACCTGTACAGCTCACTTGTTTAGTGTGTCATCCCAGTCCCAGCTTTCGTAACGATGGTCACCCCCTGAAAACACAACCCGATCTGGAAACACAGGACCATTAATGGCAGGAAACTTGCTACAAACTTCATGAGAGCTGAGGATATGGTAATACGTGGCTGTCAGTCAATAGCGGTGGGCGGGGCTACCACATTATGATGTCATATTGAGGACAGGATCCAAACATTTCCTGGTTTTTTTACTTTTTTAGCCGCCTGGTTCGCGTTTATTTTTTGAAATTCATGATGGGGGTAAATCCATTACAGTAACGCGAGGTGAGTACTCCAGATGATTTTCAAGTACGAGTGATTTTCGTCAAGTAAAACGCAATTTCAAGTTTCTTAATTTCTACAGACGAATACTCTGCGTTCTTTTGTTTTAAATATAATAACGCAAGCTATTTTTTCCCCTTTTCCATATTTTATTGATTGCACACAGCATCGTCTATGGTCCCCACACACCCCCCGCGATTTTCCCCGCGAAATCGATTGAAGATGTGCTCACTGTAGTCTAAAATAAAATATGAATATGCCAGTATCTATTCACCACAAACCAAAAAAAAACACAGATTTCAGTATTTCCTCCAAAATTGACCTCAAAAACCCTCTTCTCATTAAATTTTTCCTCAGAATAGGAGGCAACACCACACACGGGCAATCTTCTAAATGAAACAGCCTAAACCCAAAACAACCATATTTTCTCCTACTACCTGTATTTTGATATTCTTCATTCTATACTTAACCACATGTCTTGCTTCAGACCCCCTTCGATGACTCCATCGCTCTCAACCACCAGCTACTACACTTAACGCCAAATTACTTATCTATTGACACAACATGTGCTGTGTTTCTTCTTTTATTGCTCGATAGTGCTTGAAATCTATTTTCATGCATTCTAATGTACGGCCCGTATTTTATCAATTTACTCCTTCACCCCTTCCTATCGTACATGATGGATTATTCATTTTCACGTCTTGGTTCTGTTTGCCACACCCAAGGCATTTGATGCATTTTGACAAAAATAGAACATTTTTATTTTCCTAACAACACCCCTACCCACTCATCAACATTAACTACACAGTTCCCGGTCCGGACTTTAAAATCCTTACCGTAACCACGCACACAAAGCTCACACGCTAAACGCATTACCTTTCTCATTTTACTAAACGGACTATAGTAAGTAATGTTCTTTTTTTGATAGCAGCTAATTTAACAAATACTCGGTAACGCATTCTTCCTCCTTAAACGGGAACGTCTCACTCGCTTATATTATATCGTAACCCTCGTTACCCTTGACACCCGGAATAACCAGCACGCCCTGTTCAAGTGGTTTCGGGCACGTTACGAATTGGGATTCTTCTATCTTTAGAGCGGGCACTTTCTCTCTTAATCCCTACCCCCCCTAGACTTGCTGCGATTACTCAAAACTGCAGCCAAATGCATCCATGGTTATGCCCGATTATGAATATAACGCCATGATGTAGGAAGACACCCAAGGCCGTCTGAGTTATAAGTAGGCAGCAGAGCAACGGCCTTATGCACCGGTTTTCTGTATGAGGAAGCAGACTCAGCGGTGTGAACAGGAGCTGTGGCGCCGGGACGTGACGTCTCCATTCCCTCCTTCATGTAACGAGTGTTACATACGTAACCGAGACGTTTTTTTCAGTCGGTCACTCTCGACGTCACGTAGGAGGACCGACGAAATTGGGATCCTACCAAAAGGCCACAGCTACCTCCCCTTCCAGTGTCCTGTGGAAGCCAACTATGCCCCTATTTTTTTGGCGTAGGCCAGGGCCTGCACAAGAGGACCTGCTACTGCTACTATGGCACTACCCACGTAGTAGACTGGATAACACTGGGGAAAGCACCCGTTCTACTTGGAACAGGGACGTTATGGAAGCTCGAACCTTCCTGAAGGAGGTTTCGGAAGCCATACCCCCTATGCGACCTAAACCAAACATTTTTTTCAACCACACTTCTTTAGGGTCATTGGAAGACATTGGACCGCCGACTGAAATCCCCTCTTGGCAATAGTGCCAGATACGCGTCCTGCAGGGAAACAGGCCATCTTTTAAGGCCTTCCTTTCATACTGTGGACTTCACCCACATATGCGATACATTCGCTAGGCTGCCCTTTTTTTTTTCATTTCACATATGGCAAAACCAGACTTCTACCATCGGTTTCCGACGGCACTTTAACAGGCACCCCCTCCCCCCCTTTGCTGACACCGGCCCTGGCGTCGGCCTTTCCCTTACGCCTCAAGCACCACTCTGGACGAGACCTTTGGGGACGGAGGAGTTTTCTAACAACCATGGGTCTTACCTACTTGCGATGCTTGGGAGTGTTTGGTCCTTCGCAAGATGATACCCGAAGCTTTTTCTGCCTGCGGCTTCCCTCTCACAGTGCCCCCTTCTATCCTGTTTGGATTCCCGGCTGAGAACACAGGAGGTATAACGGTCCACCCACGACCCATGCGCCTATACCAATCCTAATCGCCTGACCTAGGTGTTAGGCGCGTTCCCTCCCGCTCAAGCCCCCCGCCTTACGCCTACCGCATACTCTGCCCGCTTGACTTTCTTCCCATTTTTTTCCTGGCACACAACCGACGCACTTTAGCCTACCCAAGGGAGGATCTCTGCCACCAACCTCTAGCTTGACGTGAGCTTAGCCACTCTGAAACAGGCTAGGGCCCTACACCTGTGTCCTGATAAGCCAGTGGTTGTATGGCACCTCCCTACACCCCCCAGTGGGCGCCACTAATTCCTTGCTGGCGAGACGCGACATTCTACCTTCACTGCACTGGCTTATTCTCCTCGGGAACAGACTCACCCCATGACCCGCCTGGCTGACCGGTTACTGAAGTTTCCTATTGCCCGCCCATTTTTGCGTCATACGTAATGCCACACTTCAAGGCTTACGGACTCACGGCACACTTGGCCTCACATAACCCACTAGGGCTATCGCCACGCGTCTGCCTCCCTTACCCGATTGGGAAGCTGCTGGACGGTTCACAACCACCCCTGACCTCATGAAGGGCGAGTAGCTGGGAACACTCTGGGGCACGTAGCGGGCCGGGGCCTCACAGGTTACTGCGAATAACGCCCCGGCCCGAAATTAGCAAACGACATCGTGACCCGACAAATGCGGAAGGTTTTTCCCCCTATACACACCTATTGCATCGCCGAGGCCAATGCTCAGAGGAGCAAAGTGACTGATGAAAACGGCATTTCAATGCCTAAATTATTTCCTTCCCCTCCCGCCGCTGCAAACAACCGGCCTCTCGAATGGAACCTGATTATGTATTGTGCCCGCTGTAGTCATTTTACCCACGCCGACCTGCTAGGACACCAAGAGGGAACTATTTAGCCAGCGCGGTTCTCCCGGGCCCGTCGCGACAATGATTCTCAAAATTCCTCGCTACCCATCAAGGGATATCATGCCACCAATCCAGATCATTGCCCTTCCATCACCAAGACCTTCCTCCTCTACTGGGGTCACGTGCGCGTACCGCAGACGCATTCCTGCATCGCAGATTACGAATCTTTAAGGGTGGAGGGTTGACATTGCCTTCTTGATCCAACAATTGCTGCAAAAGGACAGCAAACCTCCCCCGACTATCCCGTTTTCTTTCTTCTCTTGCGCGCTCTTCGGGGGTCGTTTCTCCGGACTTTTTTTTCTCGCATGCCACAGAACACCACTATTCCCGTGAACCAGGCTTCCACTTCATGCGTACGGGGCTCCTCGTTTAGCCGGTGGTATCGCCGAAGTGACAGCGGGGATAAACCTCACTCGTGGGGTAGGCCCCTAAGAAAATCCGCGTTCCGTACAATGGATTTTCCCGCCAGAAGTTTCACAATAGGTCTCTGGCAAGCGGGTGCCAAAAGGGTGTCCACTGTTTATCTGAGAGCCAGTAAATCCTCTTCTATCGAGGAATCGGCCTTATGGAGGGGCTGTACCCGTCCCCGAGGTTTCCAGCATTTTTCAGGTCCCGGAAACAGGTCCCCCCCCGCAGCCTAACGGCAACAATTTAGTTTTGGTGCCCAACGACGACCAGGATCCCTGCTCCTCTGTCTTCCCCTGACCTTGCACAGAACTGCTTCCAGATTGTGCACTACAATGGTGGGGTTTAAAGCCACTAATTGCGGTATGGTCACATCCGTCGGCAGCGAGTAGAACGCTGCGCAAGTGCCGAGTTTCCATGTTCGGTAAGGGCACGAAGAAACAATGGCAGTGGCATGAGGTTTCCTGCCGGAGGCAAAAAGCAGCCTATACTTGAGCAGCTCACCGAACAACGGCTCCATAACCACCCAGCCTGGGACACCCGTCTGGAACTGACGTTGCTATCACCTTATCCCCACGGATTCCGACCCTTCGTGCACGCCTCCGGAACGACTGCCCTTGCGCGACGGTCTCCCCAGTTGAGCCAGCCCGCGAATCGTGAAAGCTTTACGAAAACAGCTTTTGCTCACTGTGCACCCAAATTCACGCGCCGGTGTCGGCTTGAGTTTCGCATTCCTGTGCCAAAAACCCCCCACCACGATTTCCTGCTTGGTTAGACCGCTAATAGGCCGGCAAGTTACCTTTTGCCCGGCCTACCGGAAACACGAACGGTAGTGATACACCGGGTCGTACCCCCCCACCCAGCGTCTGGTAGGCCCCATCGGTGGTGTAATTCACGGAACACGGCAAAGGTCCTGCCCGCACTCCCCCCCGTTCGCCACCGCCACACCAACTGCGGACCCACGGCACTGGAGCCAGGCTGCAAACACACGGTACTCCATATGCGAGACAGACACACTAGTGGTCGTGCCACTGACCGCCACGTGCACCATATGCCCTCAAGCGATCGACTATGAACCTGTTTTTGCACAGTCTGGGACATACCCATATTGGTCCTGCTTTACTGTTAGACGTCCCCCTTACCACATACCCCTTTCGTGGGAACAGAGATCCTCTGCGTCTCGGGGACGACCCCCTGTCTTGACTCTCCTTCCCAGTTGACACGACCTCCCCCCCCAATTTTTCTCCCCCCAGTTGTTCCAACAGGCTGACGGTCCTGATCCCCCGAGATACCCCTACATCCCTGTGTTCGCCCAAATGCATCCTGAGCATGCGTAGCTCGAGGTAGTTGAAGAGCCTGCACGAATGCTCTGTCTTCCTTCTCTAAATTCGCTGTTTTCGGGAACACAGGCCCCTTTTTCGGTACCTCACCGTAAACCTTCAATGAACGCCACGGTCGGACTAACCAGGGAAAGCCGGAGGGCAGGACATGTACTCACTCTTATGATACTTACACTGAGCGCGCCCCCACGCGAACCCACAGCAATGGTTTCACGTGGTGCCGGACTTCTCCCCCCATTTCCCCATGCCGCTTTCGACCAACACAGCTACCCTGCATCCACTTTTAGGCCCTAGACCGCCTGCAAACCAATGCGCGGCGGATGGATGGAACCACAATTGCATGATGTTCATGATGCCCCGGCAATAATCTTGACACTCTTTATTTCCCCGCTCCCCCTCCTTTTTCTTTCTTCCCCCTTCCTTCCTTTTTTCCCCCCCTCCCCCCCCCCCTGTCCTCTGACCACCTTTTTTCACCCACCGGCTAACGGTCTGAACGGGCCCGGTTCCAAGTATCACGCAGGTCACATCGACTCCGTTTGGTCCGTTTAACCCCACACCACGCCTTTTGCCCCCCCGGTACTAACTGACTTAGTCGGCACCACGCACTGTCCTAACCTATACCACAGTCTTCATATAGCCTGGATTCTTGGGACCGCTCTATCGCATCCTTCGACACGTAGGACTGTGACCTTACTGCCCCCAAGGACAGGCTCCATCCGGCCCCTCACCCGACTGCACTGTGTGAAGCGGATGCACTGACACCTTGGGGGGACGGACGGGCATGACCTGAATCCGCACATAGCCAGCAGTCTGACGGCTGAAGGAGCCATACGAGACGGGTCTTGGGCTACGATCAATTGACCACGGATCCCCAGCCCCGACCACCCGCGCCTTTGTCGTGACATCCAAGGTAACTACAGCCTGGCGTTACACGCAGTGGCGGAAGCGTGGACAAATGCAAGGGACCCGGCCCCCTGGCCGCGTCCTCGTGCCCGGTCCGACGTGTCTCCGGGCTCTGGGTGTGCGTCAAAACATGACCATTTGAGCTTTAGAGAAGAGTCAGGTCTTTCTGCGTGGATAGTCCGTTGGCTCAATCTCCTCCCGTATCCGCTCCACACTTGTCCTGCTCACTTGGACGCCCGAGAGGCACGGTGTGAGTTGTGATTTGCCACCTAGATCGTTCACACCCCACAGTCCATACCTCTGACGTTGACCCAGACACCAGAGGAACTGATATTTGTATGAGACATTCGTGGCGTACACGACCTTTCGACCCCTCTGATTGGTCAGTGGTGGAACAAAGATCCTTCCTTTTAACAATCGATATCCGCCCCGCCGACCTGTACTGCGGGGGATGGAGTGGTGTGCTCTACCATCTCTGAAGAGAAAGTCAAATCACACCTCTGGGGCTCAGCAACTGTCTTCGGAGTTTATCTTTGACGTCCGCCCCTTGCAACCCAGGTTGGCGGGGGCCGGGTTTCGGGAGGGTGCGGATGCCCTGCCAACAGGCTTCCAACCGGACACAGCTGCCGAGGACCCCTGGCCCGACCCAGCCGAGCGCACTGATATGTTTTGTCCCGTCGCCGGGGGGCTGCCCCTCCCCCCCGCGTGACTTCCGGAAGCTTAGCCTGCACGCTGGTTTCGGACCCCGGATGTATCTATAGCTCAGTCTGCTTTGGTCGCTGGAGAACCGCTGGGCAATCTCCCAGGGTCGCCGAATGGCCGGCATGGGGACACCGGCGGTGCGTTCAAGGATGTGTCTTGTCAGTCTCGCACATGTCAGCCAGTCCAAGCCAGAAATGTGTCGTCCCGGACCACCATACGTGGACATCGCCACGACCCAGAGACCGCCCGTAACCTTCGTAGCTGTTTCTGGACGCGAAGGTCGACGCTGGTGCGGAGTTCTCTGGAAATTCCAGGTAGTGACACCCTCGTGCAAGTCCGTCAGTGCCTTGGTCTGGTGCACTTGCAATCACGCCATAGTGTTTAAGGCGGAGGCAGCTTCTCCACCGGTTGTTTAGGCATCGCTGGCCAGTCGAGTACCTGCAGACTCGGGAGGGGAGGCACGGTTCTCCCTGACGGTTGGAGGCGGTATTAGGACACAAATGCATCGCAACCGACCACTCCACCGGAGGGACTTCCGTATACCCCCGCGCTGCCCCACCATCAAGGGTGGTGAGGGAGGAGGATCCAGCAATTCAGTTTCCGGCAGTAAAAAGGTGCCGTCCACGACATGTTGAGCTCCTCATGCCCTCCGTGGAAGAAATGTGGCACGGGGGGGGCAATGAGAACCAGCGCGTACCACCCCGAGAACCAGTCGTGCAACCTTGAGGGCTCAGGACACGGTGAAAGTCTTCACTCGAGCCCTACCCCTACGGGGGCCCGGGAAAGCATAGCCATTATTTCTGGATCCGCTTCAGGCATTGCTACAGTCCCGGAGGAGAGCAGCGCAGCCGAATTTTCCTCTCCAGAAAGCTCCGGCTCACCCTCCAATGTTCTGCAACCGACATCTGATCGTTCGGGGGAGCTCGAAGAAACAGGTGGTACACACCGGGAGGAGTCCGCTTGCTCTTTTGAGAGTCCACTGGTCGAAGTGACGGCTGGCTGGGCATCCCCGGAGGGGGAATTCCTCACCTTGACGGTAAGACCAGTCCACCACCGCCAGAAAGGGTGCCCCGGCGGCACCAGAGAGGATCCCCAGATCTAGGCAGTTTTTTGGCTCGGCATCTCTGCCCCTGTGCAGGTAAGAGTCTGGGTCTGCAAAATACGAGAGGTCATATGCCCCGCAATGGGGGCTGAGTCATCACGAAAGCCACCTCAGTGCTTCATGCCCAGAGATTTTTTTTTTTGGGGCAGCGATCGTGACCCATCACCCAGCGCAATTTTTTGTGTAATGGACCGCATCCCAAAAACGCTCTTCGGGGTGATATGTTGTCTATGAGCAAGACCCACATCGTCTTTTACAAAGACGTAACATCCAAAAATTGCCACGGCAACGTCGTCTTTAAAAAGACGCACCCGAAAAAGCTCTTTTAGCGTGCAGAGGCGCACAGGGGAGATGATCATCTACAACACAAACAGGGGGTAGTTAGTGCAGCCTGAGGTCGTGCAACACTCGAACATGGAAAACCACACCGCTGAAGAGCCGTCGCCAGCACAAAGAGCTCTCCAAGTGAGCCGCTGAAATCATTAAGTATTCTGTATAAGGTAGGAGTAGTAAGGAGCGAACGAGTTTGTGAGTCGCTTCGGCGCGAATGCAACGCTGGAATATGCGCTGCATCTGCTGCTACTTTACTCATGGATTGATCAGCAGGAGCTGGATGCAATAATCGCATGTCAATGTTCATTGGCTCGTTTAGTTTACACTCAAGTAGATTGGTCCCTCTAAAGAGAGATCCCAATTCGTCGGTCCTCCGACCTGACGTGACTGACTGAAAGGGAACTTTCCCCAACACAAGATAAAAAAAAAAGACTGGATGGATTTTTATCATTCTAAGATGGCTACAGTATCTCACATTCCAAACACACATTTCTGTCCAAACACCTTGTAAAAGTGGATTTTGCATAATAGGTGCCCTTTAATTTAATTTTGTAATTTACCTTGTCATTTCCTACTGTGAGTCAAAATATATGTTGCTTTTAAGCCTTACATTTCTTTGTGAGCTTCTGTGCCGAACATAAACAAAGTACTCTAATGTGGCATTTTAGTACTTGAAGTAGGCCTAATTTGAAATGAGACACTGGTGGTTAGTAATGCAATTATGCAAACAATCAAACATGCAATACCATTTTTTACATGTACTTTACTCTTATTATGGTTGCCAACTTTGGTTTCCATGCTGGAGTGTGATACAGGTGAAAAAAATGAAACTCCTATTTTAGGCTTTACGGGATTAACATATATATACAGGTGCATCTCAATAAATTAGAATGTCATGGAAAAGTTCATTTATTTCAGTAATTCAACTCAAATTGTGAAACTCGTGTATTAAATAAATTCAATGCACACAGACTGAAGTAGTTTAAGTCTTTGGTTCTTTTAATTGTGATGATTTTGGCTCACATTTAACAAAAACCCACCAATTCACTATTTCAACAAATTAGAATATGGTGACATGCCAATCAACTCAAAACACCTGCAAAGGTTTCCTGAGCCTTCAAAATGTTCTCTCAGTTTGGTTCACTAGGCTACACAATCATGGGGAAGACTGCTGATCGGACAGTTGTCCAGAAGACAATCATTGACACCCTTCACGAGGAGGGTAAGCCACAAACTGGCTATTCACAGAGTGCTGTATCCAAGCATGTTAACAGAAAGTTGAGTGGAAGGAAAAAGTGTGGAAGAAAAAGATGCACAACCAACCGAGAGAACCACAGCCTTATGAGGATTGTCAAGCAAAATCGATTCAAGAATTTGAGTTAACTTCACAAGCAATGGACTGAGGCTGGGGTCAAGCCACCACACACAGACGTGTCAAGGAAATTGGCTACAGTTGTTGTATTCCTCTTACTAAGCCACTCCTGAACCACAGACAAAGTCAGAGGTGTCTTACCTGGGCTAAGGAGAAGAAGTATTGGACTGTTGCCCAGTGGTCCAAATTTCTCTTTTCAGATGAGAGCAAGTTTTTTTATTTAATTTGGAAACCAAGGTCCTAGGGTCTGGAGGAAGGGTGGAGAAGCTCAAAGCCCACGTTGCTTGAAGTCCAGTGTTACGTTTCCAGAGTCTGTGATGATTTGGGGTGCAATGTATCTGCTGGTGTTGGTCCATTGTGTTTTTGAAAACCAAAGTCACTGCACCAGTTTACCAAGAAATTTTGAGCACTTCATGCTTTCTTCTGCTGACCAGCTTGTTGAAGATGCTGATTTCATTTTCCAGAACCTGCCCACACTGCCAAAAGCACCAAAAATTGGTTAAATGACCATGGTGTTGGTGTGCTTGACTGCCAGCAAACTCACCAGACCTGAACCCCATCAGTGCCACAAACTGATCACATCCATGCCACGCCGAATTGAGGCAGTAATTAAAGCAAAAGTAGCCCCTACCAAGTATTGAGTACATGAACAGTAAATTAACATACTTTCCATAAGGCCAACAATTCACAAAAAATTTTTTTATTGGTCTTATGAATTATTGTAATTTGTTGAGATAGTGAATTGTTGGGTTTTTGTTAATGTGAGTCAAAATCGTCACAATTAAAAGAACCAAAGACTTACTTCAGTCTGTGTGCACTGATTTTATTTAATACACGAGTTTCACAATTTGAGTTGAATTACTGAAATAAAAGAACTTTTCCACGACATTCTAATATATTGAGATGCACCCTTAGAATGTTTTTTCATGTAATATGAAAAAAATTACCAAAATACTTAACCTTAATGTAATTCGAGATACACTTTTTAATAAATGTCCATATTGATCTTTATTTGGGTATTGCTATTATGGAAGGCTCTAATATTTAAGGTTGTTTATTTGATCGTAGAATATGACTGATCTGTTTATCTTTCATAAAAAAAGATGTATAGTCTCGCCATTATAAATAATTAACTACAAACATTGCTTCAAGGAGAAGTAATTTCCTCCACCTGGCTGTTATTTTTTTCTTCTTCTGTTGTTCACTAGTGTAGTGCCATGGTAGCTCCTGAGGTGGGGATCAGGTGTGTGTGTGTTCTGGTATAGGCTATATGGTTTATTAGGACACAAATGTGTATAATAACTAGGGATATGCCCGAATAGTGAATCCATATTCGGAAAGGCACGGAAAAAGAATAATGCATTCTACGGAGCCACTAAACTACTAACTACTAAAATACTAAATGGCGTATTTTTGAAAATCGAAAAATGCAGAAAGTTTTCTGTCAGGGGTAGGTTTAGGGTAAGGGAACAAAAAATTGAAATGGAAAATGCAAGAATATGTGGGTGTATGAACTGGCCATAGATGAACAGATGAAAGCATGCTGAGAAGTGTAAATTGAGAAATGTTTTTGTGAAATTCTGGATGATATAAATGTAGAACAAGTAAAGGACATGAAAGTGTTATTGCAAAATGTTGTCATAGAGACATTTTTAGATGGGTTGGTCAATTGGTACAATGTCTGAGATTGTGACTTGCACAAATTGCTGGATATTGACATTGAAATGTAACTTCAGTTGAAGCTTCCTGCATTTTCCAGTTGGAAAAAAAGATACATAATGACAGTCACATTTCTGTTTTCTGAGGGGGTCACAGAAACCTTTCCAAAAAAAAAAAACCTCAAGGGTTTATTTTTCATTTGGTTTAATGGCTTTTTTGGCTCACTTCTGTTCCCACTAATCAAATAATCAAAATTTGATGTAATGTTCAGAATTCTTAAATCATTTTTTTAATTGCATTTCCATTCCTCAAAAGGTACTTAAAATTATTGTCCTCAGCCAAGACCTGATCTGAAGAGAACAAACTGATCTCAGAGTTAATTTACCTATTTTGTTTCTTCCCAGTTTTCCATTCTTATGAAATGTCCTGTTTTTCCTCGGTTTATGATTTTTTTCATCCTCCCGCACATGTTTTTTTTATTTTTATTTTTTTTTATTAAATCTCTATATTTTGAACTCCACAATCCTTAAAATACTAATCGTGTTATTTGCATACTCTTACAAAACACTGGACTGATGCAGAACTGTGCAACTGATTCTCCTAACTATCTAAATGAGTGACTATCAGAGTGGAAGTGATATATATCAGTTGTGTGGGCCTATGGAATTTTTCTGTCTGTAAATATGGACTCATGATTGGCAGCTGGTCCATTGAGCTTCAGTGCAGTTGTATTGATTTTTCCACACAGATAGAAGCTTAAATGTACCTGCAAGAGGGGAAAATCATTTTAAGGTAAAAATGTTGGTGGAACTAATAGTAGGCAGTAGGCACAATGCTGTAAAACTGCTGCAGATTGACAAGTGCATGTTTGAGGGCTTTTTTTTTTTTTCAAAGACATTTACCCACAGCACCATATTTTTGCCACTGTGGTTTAATGGGCCAGCCAATAAATAATTGATATTTATTTAGAAGTAACATCCATCAATTGTGTGGGCTTGTGCATTGTTCTGTCTGTAAATGTGGGCTTCTGACTGGCAGGTGGTTCATTGAGCCTCAGTACAGTTCTATAGATTTTTCAGTATTCGACCACAATTTAGCCAGGTGTTTAGTGATGACGAGTATGGATTTGTGCTCTAGACTGACATGCAGCACTCCAAAATTACTAAAATTCAATGCTAATGGATTGAGCATGCTGGCCAGACCAATCAGTGAAAGAATATGCACTATATGTAAGTCACTGGTAAAGGTCACTTGAAGGATTACGGTAGTCTTGTAGTAATCCATTCAACCCTTACATTGATTGTACAAACAGTGGGTTCCCATTTTCACCACTGATGCTTAACAAAATTGGCCTTTTGAATCAATAAGCTATTTTTTAAGAAACCTACTAAAGAGAATCTGGGGCATAATGATGTTCCCTTCTGACTTGCAGTAGTCATATGTCAGACTTATTAATAGTCTGGGAATGCCTCTGCAGTGCTAGCTGCTCTTTAATCATCTCCTCCATCAGAACAGCAACAACGAGGGCCTGACTTCATAACATCCTAAATCTGACATTGTGCTGGAGATATTAGTTTTTCATCTCTTATCTGCCTCAGTCTTATGTAAACTGATGAGGTTTTGAAATGAGTGGATGAGATTAAAAATATCCTAAAAATGCTTACTGTGTTTCGGAACTGAACAAGTTGCTTTTGGGTGAGTATAATTAAAACCCAGTATGGTAATCCATTGAGACAGAAAGAGAGTTAACATTCTTTTTGCAATAAATTACATGCCAGTTACTTGGTTAATAATAGCTAAATATATATTTATTGTGCTTTAATCATTTAAAGTTGCGATGAAAAACAAGAAGCAACAGACATTTTCTTCTACATTGTGACACACAAGATGAAAATGGGCTCCTATACCAAAAATTTGTCAGGCATGTTTAGATCAAGAGTCATGAGATGACATTAAAAGATTCTATTTAAGGATCCCTGCCCCAAAAAACGAATTGTAATTTTTAATCTTTACAGATCCTTGCCATTATATCCGTCAAACCACTAGGTTCATTTGTCAGTTTTTAGTTTTTAATCATTTACAATAAAATAACATTTAATATGATCACTTTTTCTTTTATATATTTTAATAAGTACATGTCAAAATAAATAAGTTTTATTTTTAGAAAAATATATGTTATGCTGAATGACTATTATTTCATCCATATCTTGACATTTTATTTTCACAAAAGTTAGTTGAAAACAGGAAATAAAAAAGCTTTAAAAGTGCTTCATTTAGTGCTTCATAATTCAATATTTTTCTACTTTTGGAGCTGTGGTGTGCCAACTTTGATTTTCCTGTTTGATTGTATTTATTTTTTGTTGTGGTTGAGCACCTGCATTGAGCTTTTGGCTGGTTGGATGTGCACTCCTTGATTGGAATCTTTGTTGAACACAAAAGTTAGTTGAAACATTAAAGTAGACACTTTACTTGCATTTAATACACTTTCTATAAAAAAAACTTTGTCCCACATACAAGTGAAATGGATTGAAAATGAAAAAAAAAGGTCTGTCAGTTTGTTGATTGGAGGCAGATCTGAATGCGAGCCTTGCAGTTGATTGTTAAAAAGGCCTGGGGTTTAAACAAATTAAATGACTGGACAAATCTGAAATATGCAGAGGTGGGGGATATGGCTCGACTTGTCGCAAATTTAAGGACTTGTGACTTGCTTGACTAAATTAAGAAAATGACTTGACTTGACTTAGACTTGGGATCCAGTGACTTGAGACTTGACTTGATTTGATCTTCATGACTCGGCAGGACTTAACTTTATAACAACTGTGATTAATTTTCTGTAATTAATTTTATATAACATAAATTGCTAAACAAAATGCATGTCACGGAACCAGCAGCACCAGTGATGAGAGTCTGTGAGGTTCACGAGAATCTCCCAATATAGTTTATTTAGGATATAAACAGAAATTGACCACATTCGTAAAAGATTTTCTGTTCGTTAGTTGACTAATGTGTAAAACTGCACGTGTCTTTACATTATTTGTTTTCAAATTTAGCTTAAGGCTTTCATTAAATTTAAATGATTATAAATGATTAAAAATATTCACGAGTTACCGGGTTTGAACGAATCGGTTTAATGAATGATTCTATGACTCACTCACTTGTTTCATTCCTGAATGAGTCAGTGTTTTTGAATGAATCAGTTGACTGAATGCTTCTGTGACTCACTCATTATAACGGTGATTTGCCACCTCCTGCTGGTGGTTTTAACTTTATAACCAGAAGCATCATATTATTTCATATTTCTATATTCAAATGTTATATTTAAAATATTATTATTTTAAATGTATAGCCTAGTTAAGAGTTAATTTCTGAGGAAAAAAAATAAAAGGTTGTGGCAAAAATAAAATGCATTTGTTTCTGTTTGGTACTGTGACTTTACTTGACTTGATCCTTAGCACGACTCGACTGGACTTGCTTGAGGTGAGCCACTGACCTGACTTGACTTGGTTTGTTTGCACTGCGACTTCAGATTTACTTGATACTTGACTTGCCCCCACCTCTGGAAATACGTCACCCGAGAGAAGATATTTACCGGAAGATGACATTGTGATTCTATTACAAGCTCAAAATTGAAATAAACAAACAAATACGTAAATAAAAGCATGGGTGAATCAATAAGATGCATTTAGAAAACAGATAGAGTCGGCATGAAATGGAAATTCACCCTAAGCATTTGTCATTCTATTTTGCTTGTTTGTCCTTGCACTATATAGGTTTTATTTGCATTTAAAAACCGTACAGGAGATGGTACAAAAAGGCATGGCTGTCTGGCAGCATTCAATGTTTGCAGCTGTGATACTGTAACAGGATACAGATCTTATTTACTGATAGACCTCTTGAGTTACATATATCTACTCACTATTTTGATTGCCTGTCATTCTGGCATTGAGTTTCTCTGTTTCTTCTGCATGACCTTGAAAGTTGATGTGATTACTCCAGAATTATTATTGTGAGGGATGTCCTCTATGTATTTGCTAATAAATCTTAGATGACTAATAGCTGAAGAAGAAGACTAGCACTGAGCTAGAACTGACCCCTCTGTGCAGACCCAGTGAGGAATCTATAGTATAATTGGAAGGTCAAACCTAACGTTCTGGAACTGCAATGGAGTACTACTGTCTATCTGTTTCTCCTTACCAAACTCACTGGATCTCAGCAGTGCTAGAAGTCTCAAATAGTAAAACCAGTTTTCTGATTTGTACATTTTTCAAAAATATTCCTGTCTATTTTTACCATTCTATTTAGGTTTGTAGTTCACGTGTATAGATCACATTGTCTGACTTTATTTCTTAATTGAGCTTTATTAATTTAGCACTTTTAAATAAGGTGTAAAAATAGCTTTACAATATGTTAGACATTAATATTAACTGAGTGACAGTAAGCATGAGTCAATATTACATCTCTCCTCGGTCTGCATCAATGTAAACATCATGGGAATTCAAGGAATCATAGTTAATTAACTGGGAATCAGTAAACCACATTCTCAAACCACATTTTGTTTGACCTTTTCTGTTCAGTTATGCATTTTGAAAGACTTCTAGCCACGATGTGCATGTAGTAAATACTGTTGCACTCATTACTTGTTGACAGAGGGGAGACAGGTTTACTTGAAACTAGATTATTGTGACCCAACAAACAAAAGCACTGAATCTGATTTTTATTTGTGGGCAGTAGGTTTGCACTGGTTTGCACCAGTCTAGTGCTAAAATAATATAACATATTACAAAATCCCACCGAACCCAAACTTTTGACCTGTAGTGTATGATGAAATGCTTGAAAACATGCAACAACTTACCTGCACTTCAACTTCATGCAGTGTGGTTAATACAATTATTTTGTTTCACATCATCAGTCATCTAAGGCAGTTTATTTGTTGCCTACTATATTGATTTTTATTTTTATTTTGTTCTGGAGCTTGATATCGTACTGAAGCCACACTTTTGGTATCGATTCAGTACTAGTGGGCAGGGAGGGAATGATTAGTGTTAATGCAATACTGACAAGCAAAACACAGTGGGATTGAGAGAAAACTCCAAATAAAGCATTATGTAATTAGTTTTGAAACTTGCCCATTAGCAGCAACAAAGCAAATCATTCTTGGAACATGATAAATAAAAACCAAGGCAAAGTTCTCATTTAGTGATCTTTTGACAACATGAATTTGAACAACAGCGCTTTAAAATCCATCCACTGTAGCCTAGAGAAGAATACAGAGGGAATGTGTTCTTTTAATCAACTTTCTGTTTGATATGTGCACCATTTGGGAGAGAAGCGGGTGGGTACACGGCACCCTCCGCCATGTTACAATCTAGCAGAATAACCTGCAGATGCCCTGCAAAGAAACGTACAAATTTAGCCCCGTGAAGTTCAACCAAGGGGAGCAGAGAGGAGCACACAGGTCTTATTGTGTTGGGAATTGAGCCAGAGCTTGAGTGGTTTTACAGCACATGCGGAGTGAAGGCATTGGTTATCATGGCAGACATCCCTTAACTAAAGCTGAGAGGAGAGGGGCTTGTTGTGACAGTGAGGTTGTCATCCCGCAGATAGGTTTGTAATGCTCAGGAGAGTGGAGTGAGAGGAGGGGAGTGTGTGTGTGTTTGTGGGGGGAGTGTCAAGTAGTATTGCTATAGCTCATGTAGTCATTTCACTTATTTCAATTTTTATTTCTTTTCTAACCAGCTTTGAAAGGTAGGAGATGAGCACCATGTTGATGGTCGGTGAAATGGTGAATATGGTGGGTTCAGGAAGATTCATTCTACTTCTATAATTTCCAGGAAAATTACTTTACTCCCCCGATGCGGCTTCTATTTATCTTTCATTCGCTACATATGTAGGAAGAAAAATATACTGAGACAAACGAAGCAAAGTCGCACATCCAGTTAACTGATGGAATGTGTCTGGAGTCCTTTAAACACATTTGCTCTATCACAATTAATATGCCGGTATGGACATGGCAACTTATTTGTTGTTGTTTACCATGTTGTCCATTAGCAGGATCCACCAACTTCAAAAATGTACATTATGATCCCAGGATGTTTTTAAAGAAAGATCCATTACTGCCAACCTCCAGCCATGTGGAATCAACTCATATTTTAAAAAATAAAATAAAATTTGTTTAAGCTTCAGTTGCTAACATGTGGTCAGTCATCTGTAAATTCCGCTTGACCATATTTTGGTCACAAGAAGCCTGTAGTTCTTGCTATATAAACCCCCTGACTCTTAAACTAACACACACAACCTCCTAAAGTTCTAAAAATGTACTTCACTCTAGAAATGATTCAATCATGATATAATACAATGGAATGGATGATGGAATCCTTACTAGCTGTAGCATCTACAGTCACAGGTAATTGGGCCCTTTGAAAATCACATTCAAGACCGGTATGGGCAATACTTGAATCAAAACATACGGCCTGTCATTTCCGTCTTAGTCTCACTTTTTGTGCAGCCCTCCTCTCCCAGCAAAGAGATAGACAGTGTCTTGTTTCCTTTCTAGCTCCCACACTGGAATGCTAAATGGCAGACTCGCCTAGAATAGTGACACCGCTTTTGTGCAAGGACATCTGATGGAAGGACAGCAGTGACGAGAAAAAAAACCTCTCAAACCAAAAATGGAAGATTGATTTGATTGTGTGGTCTGAAAAAAAAAAGGCACTCGGAGGAAACCAAGGTCTTGTGTTTTCCAAAACTTAAGTCGGGCTCACACTACAGGATTGAAAGACTTCTCATCTGTCGTCATCATGTCATAGCTGCGCACATACTACACAACGTTAACGAGGTGCACACACTACAAAACATTCAGTGAAGAGGCGTTCCCAACCATCAGCGAAAATACGTTTTCTCACAGAAATTCTCGCGAGAAATTACAGCGATTATAGACCATTTCTTCAAGCATGGATGATCAACTGGCCCTTCAATTAGTCTGTGCAGTTATTTTATCCGAAAGAAAGAAGAAACCACGACAAAGAATATGGCAGAAACAATGGCTTGGAATACGTAGCCTGTCCAGGTAACTGCCAGAAAGAGTTGAGGTAAATTTAACCCTTAACCGTGTCAACAAAATGTGGTATTATATACACAATATATGCATTTGTTAAATATATTTCTAGTTAGTTGATTTGAGTGAAACATTTTTAAGCTTTTCATTTCGTTCATAAGATGCATGATAAGAGTGTTTATACCAATCTGCACTGTGATTGCATGGATTAGTTCCCCTGTCCCGTGTTGCTCACATTAACGAGATGGCGTGGCGAAATATCAACAGGTTTGAAAAATATAGTAGTGTCTGTGAATAGCTCGAGCCGGTGCGGATCACAAATTGTAAGCCTGCTCATACTTAAAGAGCTTCGTTACCGCACGAGCACCGATTTGGTCACGACCGGGGTTTGTCGCAATACTGTGAAAATCTGTCTGCGACGTTAAGCCGGGCTCACACTACAGGAATTTTAGGCTAGGTTTAGCTGTTTATCCATGTGTATTTTTCTGTCTTTCAAATGCATTGTGGCCATTATTTAGCATTGCCATCAAAACATGGCGAGTCTTAGTCATCACAGAACATTTTGGCTCTCCTGTCAATAATTTACATAAATCCACAAGTGTGTGTGTGTCTGTGTGTGTGTGTGTGTGGGTGGGAGTAATATTTCATGATTCTTTAGACATTTATTTGAATTTTTTTTTTTTTTACCATGCAAAATAATGCAAAATGCCTTTTTCTTTATGGATAGTGAATCTCATTCATAAAGCTACTTGGGTTGTAAAAAACCATACACCTCACACACACCACATCACCTTATATATCCTCAAAATAGGCATGAGCGGGCATGCTCAGGCACACAAGCACACATCAGCAGAATTAAATCACATCATCTTTGATTGTTTTGTTTTTCTGCTCCAACTTCTACTCAAACAAAAAACAATATGTTTTCTTTTTCAGTCAAAATGATCAAAAAATGATTTTTTTTCACATTTAGTGGGTCTTCTCTAAACATAAGTTAAGCTCACTGTTCTCATTTCAGCTGAAGTCAGATACTTAGATCTCTGTACCATGATAACTAAGCATATTCTGATAGATTCTGGAGATAAAGAGTAAACTTAAAGCATTTAGGAAGAGGAGAGACTGTGAACTGGACGAGTTTAAATTTGGCTCGGAAAGCTGCGATGACTTTGTGAGTGTCCTGTGGAGTGCCAGAATGGCTTTGATCTTCTCAAGCTATGGCTTGAAAGTTAATCAGATGAATAAATACTTCTGCTATAAATCCATAATGATCATGTCTTGGATCAGATTGTTCATAATGTACCATTACACGGCAGCTTGTGCTGTATTCAAAAGCTCTAACATAGCAGTTAAAATTCTCAGAGCCCTAGATAAGAGCTTATTATTGTGCACATCACAGATGAGCTCCTCTGAACTACATATTCTGTGTTAACAGCACTTGCCGGTACATACAAATATGAATTTCAAAGTTCTGAGGTTGTGCTCCACTACACAATGCCAGACAGAAAGCTTGGAGGAAAATAATGAAGGCTACATGCACCTCTTCCTTTGGAGGTGAATCTGCCTTGACCTCATTTCATTTTAGTTTGGTTTAGGAGGCTAAAAGCCTCACTGGGGTTATAGGGTGACTGGTAGGAATGAACCAGGTAGACTCATGCATTCCATACAAGGAATATTCCAGACTCGACAGGAGAGCTCAGGAGTAATCCTTCCTCCACCTGCCGATACCCATGTGGGGCCATTGGAGTCATTATTGAGCTAACCCCTGGAAACTGGAATGTCAATGGAAAGTCTATGTCGCTTGAATGGTCTTATGATTTGGAGGTCTGAGATCGTTCTCGTCCTTATTCCGTAGGGTTTGGTGAACCTCCACTCTTCACTTGGCCTCTGCAAGCAGGCACGACTAAAGGGCTAAGATAGTTCACTGTGACTTTGGCCTAATCAGATTGCGCTGTTTACTTCAAAAGAGTAAAATCTGGCCAAAGCAGAAAGGAAACGTAATATGTTTACTGTAAATGCAAAATAGCTTTAGCAACATAGCTAACATTGATAAGAGATACACTCTTTTTTTATTGTTTTACAGGAGATTCGATGGTAATAGTAATCCATGAGAGCTTTCTAAAGGTGCAACGTGCATATATCATACAAAATGTTGATTGCTTTTGATACATTCTTGTGTACATTTGCTTCTTCACTCAATCTTGATGAACTGTTGTTTGTCAGCTATCCATTTGATGTCAGTTATGGAGATGGAGAAGAAAAGTGATTTTGGCAGCTACAAATGTGTGTTATTTAATTAATACATTATTTATTTTTGGTCAATAAACCTTGTAAGTTGTAAATAAAACAAATATATTTGGAGTACATTTTACAAGAAAATACTATTTCAATCTTTATACTTCAAAATTGCATGTCCAATTCAGTGTGGTACTTGCAATTTCTATAACTAATTGTGACGTTTACTGGCATTTTCTGAGTGAAAATAGTTTCTACACCAAATTTCTTTTCAGTGTATGTGTGAGAGCAACAATTCTTCATTGTAGCAAACTCCAATCGCAGCAGCAGGTACATGGAATGCACCGTATATCACCGAATACATAAATGTCAACATATACATTTATTTAATATGTGTTTCCTGGGAATTGAATCCATGACCTTGGTATTACTTGCACCATGTTGAGCTAAACGAATACCACAGAGACATTAAAAGCCAACGGGAATTTTAGCTTGCTGGTTCATTCTGGGGTCTAGTTCAATCAAAATGTGGTTACCCAGGACACAAAAAAAAGTAGAGAGTTGTGGGACTGGAGTTTGTGCTTCAGGAAGCGTGACGGCATAGTGAAAAAAAATGGCTTCAAATTCAAGAGCAGAGTCCAAATGGTTAGTCACAATATAATTACAGCTCTATAAAAATCTTTTGCCTGACACTTTGTCAATCCTTCCCCTTAGTATCCACAGTTGAATTATTAGAGACACTGTCAGCAAACATTGAACATAACATTTTCTACTCAATCTACTCTTTGTTTGACTAAAAGCTCTTGTTGTTTGTCTATCACATCATGTGTTGTTTGATTTCCTGGGTGAAAGATGAAGTCACATCCTACATCCACTCTGAGTGTTGTACATGCTGTGCAATTAAGTAGTATAACAATAACATGCAAAAACCGGCATAATCAGTCAGGAAGTAATCAACAGTTTTTTAGTTGCTTCTGTTTATGGTAAATGGACAACCGATCTATAGGCACATAGCAGACAGAAGGATAATTGTAACTTCTGAACACTGAGATTTTTCATTTGTAAAAGAGGTTATGAGAGGCTGAGAGGGATAAAAAAGACCAGCAGAGGGCACTGTGACTCCTAACTCTGGACACGGTACCACTAAGAACTTTTTAGGATAGATTGGATGTATACCGAATGTGTGTTTCTGTATATGAATCTCTTCCTGCTATTCAGGATGTTCTCTTTGTGACTGACATCGCAATTATTGGTTTTGCATTCGCGAGGCCTCGGCTCGGTGTAAGTGCAACTGCAGAGGACACCGAGCCTGACTAGATGTGATTATTACACCTTTTCCTGTGGCCTCTCAAGTCATAAAGCTTATCCCAGTGTCCTTGTGTTCTTAAATATCCTCATAAGACATAATCAACAGTTGAACATAATGCAATTACAATCAGTCAGCTGCAGATTGGCCCTAACCTTCGCATAGGTTTAAAGGCAAAACCGGATAAGACGAGAGATTGTCTTCTCTGCTGAAAGAATACAGAATGCGTCTTTCACTCAGCCCAGGGGAGGGGCTGCACTTCCATAAAGGAGCACCTGAATTTAAATTTCCACCAAGGACGCATCCCTCCCTCTTGTGAAATAACATGACACCCAAGTGTAAACTCTCAACAAATCCCACACAAATTCTCTTCTTCTCTCCTGATGACTCATTTCAATATTTCTATTCTGACTAAGGCCTTAGAAAAGTCACCACGAAGGTAATCCACTTTACATGTGGGCTAATAACCGAAGCTTTCTTTCTCTTGCTGGATCTGTGGTGACGGACGGTTTTATTCAGATATGAGCAATCCTCAATCCTTGTTTTAGTCCAACGATAGTTTTTTTTTTGCTTATAATTCTGTTTAGCATTCTGGGAATTCCACTGTCCATGGCTGTCAAATGGTTGATTATCTGGAAGTATGACATTGTAATGCTAAAACTATCGTTTTCGATCGTTTCGATACGATCCTATCATATTCTGGAGAGAAGAGATTGATATTCACTGTAATGTGTATATTGATATTGACGGATGGCTGTAATACCTTTTAAAGGATTATAAGTTTGGCTATCCTGATGTGTGTATTGTGTATGCAAAATATTTTCCTTTTTTTTTTTTTTTACCCCCTTTTTATATTTAAAAAAACAGGCTACATAGTGGAACCAAAATGCACCAAGAAAGATACTTCTTTTACCACTTCATTCAAATCTTTCCTTATGATTGTCCATCTCTTACACTGTGACTCTCTCCCTCTTTTGATTGCTTGACCTCCCACATTCCCATTCTTTCTCTTGTATATCTTTAAAATTGATATGCAGTCTTGTGTGTGAGTGTGTATGTGTGTGTATGTGTGTGTGTGAGCGTGTGCAATTGCTTCCTGCAACAGTACAATTGCTTCCTCTATCTATCTAACAGTGATACTGACAAATCAATCTAGTGTTAAAGCAGTCATATTTTTGAAAAAAAAATTACATATTTACGTGCTGTTAATTTCTTCTTTATAATAACATTTCCGTGAGATGAAGAGAACACATGTCTAGAACACATACATACAAACATAAGCTTCTGTGTGAAGCAACAACAGTTAGTAAACAAAACGTAATGTATCCAGCCTGTCAATATAAATTCCAAACCCACCACTGGTACTATTGAGATGAATAAGTAAAACCTGAGTAAACTTTAAATATGATCATTTTTAAGTGCAGAAAATCCACTGAAATATGCTGTTATGTGTTTGATCAGAACTGCATGAGCTACTGAGGAAAATGTCATTGTTGATTTGGTGTGGGTCTGCCGAGTCTGAATGGAGCATAACCAAAACAATTCAAAATCTCAAATCATTGCCAGATATTAACTGATGATTTTCCTGAGACCTGGAGGGTTATGATACTGACTGTTGCTTAAAATTATAAAGTGGGCTAAGTATTTTAATCATAGGATAATATGCGCTACAAAGTAGAGAGCTGCATTGGGATCTCAGCGGGAGTGGGTGGTTTTACCTTTGTGCGGTCAAAAATATAGCGTGGGTCCCGTATCAACCCTCCGGTCCCACATTTGGCACACAACATGAATGTGGAGTGAAAAAAAAAAAAAACCAAAATAAAACAAAGAGCAAAAAAATAGGGGCTTGCTGCGGCAGTCGGTGTTACACAGTGTTTGGTCGTACACCGATTACATTACTTGCTTGCTCTGCACCCACTGTCGTTTTTTTTTTATAGAAATAAAAATATTTTAGTTCAGCTAAACTGAAAGGATCTGCTTTGTTCCATAATGCCAGGGATGCCAGGTCTGCGTGACAAAACTAGCCCATGCCTGCCAAAAACAGCCCAAAGTACCGCAATGACAATATCCCAAAATTCAAAACTCAAAATGTCATTTCTGTACCTAAAATACATATTTTTTACGTCACTGTTATACACAAAAATCACGGGAGCGGGCAGGGAATGATCAGAAATTCAGCGGGAGCGGGATTAAGAAAACAGTCCAGTGTACAGGGCTCTACGACAAAGCAGAGACAAAAATACACCACTGAAATAGTTCATTATTAGTTCTTATGTTTATTTAGTATTTTTCTATCGCAATCTACACTACTGTTTAAAGGTTTGGGGTCAGGTAAGATTTTGTTAGAAATGTATACTTTTATTCAACATGCGTTAAATTGAAAGTGACAGTAGACATTTATAATGTTACAAGTGTTACCAGTTACCAATATCTGCATATTAGAATGATTTCTGAAGGATCATGTAACACTGAAGACTGGAGTAGCCGTAATGGCTGCTGAAAATTCAGCTTTGCCAAAACAGGAATAAATGACATTATTAAAAAAAATGAAATTTTAAGTTGTAAGTTTTCCAGAATAGTACTGTTTTTACTGTATTCTGATCAAATAATTGCAGTCTTGGTGAACATACTTTTAACAACATTATACTGTTCAGGTTTGTGGACACTAAAATGTATTAAAGTAAACTTACTAACAATGAGATAAAGAATGTGCAATGTTTTTTTAATTTCCCCCCCCCCACGTCTTTATTCCTAAATGTCTTTTAAAATCTTCATGTGCATCATAGGATAATCAACCCTCATAAATGTTTCGCGTTCCTCATTAGTATGCTGCTCTGTGTGTGTTGCCTTTGGACAGCAGCACAGAGCAGTCTGATCTTCCCCTGACTCAGGCCTCCCTGCAGCTCTGCTCTCCCCCTCATCTCTCTTTTGTATCCTGATGTGCGCTGGCTCCTCATTTCTGAAATATCAGTCTCATCGCCAGAATAATACCTCAGTTTGAGTCAGGGGTTAAATACTGGAGGATCTGGAGGGATTGATTGGTGGACTGAGAGGTTGTGATAGCGCTTTCATTTCTCCTGTCTTTCTGTCCCTCTCCCGGTGTGTCTGTGTGTGGTGACTTTGTGTGTATAAAATTTCCCCACCAAACACTCTCTCTCCTGGATGAATTCAGGCTGAATTAAAAGAGCGCTCGCCCACTCTTGTCGCTTTTTTTTTTTTTTTTTTCTTTTCTTCTCAGGACCTTAATTCACTCTTCACCTTGTTTGCCTACAATCTATATTAATGCGCATTTTCTTTTTCATGCTTTTTGTGTTTACTCATGAATATTCATGATTCTATTTTCAAAAGGTAACTTATAAACATTAGTCAAAATGAATTTAGTGTAGGTCAGTATTTTCAAAAGCCTCCACATTAGAAACCAGGAACACATTTGATCCTCACATGCCCTTAAGAATGGGGGGAGAGCTGGCATTTAAATTCCCCATTAAGAACGGTCACCGTTCTTAGTATTAAGTGAAAATTGCTCATATATCATGTTCATAACATGCACTACTTGTCAGATTGGCCTGTTTTCAGCTATTATTGCAAAGCTGTCTCATTCATACTATGCATCAGTTTGGGGTTAAAGTCAGCATGAATTGAAGATTGCTACTGAATTTTCTTCCCTATTGTGGAATATTTCCAAGTGAAATTAAAATAAATAAATAAATAGTAGTAGTAGTAGGACGGGACTTGATTTTGCTCAACAGGAATTTATTGGATTATAGAAAGTGGGTTGCAAAGTAAATAGAGGCAAGGAATGAAGCTCGCTTGGCCATTGGACAACCTTATTACCCTTGTGTCTGTATACAAGGAATTCATCAAGGAAGAAATGCCATTGTGAGGGGAATGGATGTTAATGTTTTTAATGAAAGCCACATGAATTAAAAAAGAGAACGATGTGCATGGATAAATCCTTTTTAATAAACACTGCAGTATTCCTTTAAAAAAAGAATTGTCAATTTTGTTTTCATGGTGACTTTAAAGTTACATCTTTGTTCAGTTATCTGTGCCTACAGTTGTGGCAAAATAATTTGTTTAAAAAAAGTTGTTTTGTCTTTTGTGATAAGGACTTTTTGTCTGTCTGTACAATTAATGAGTCAAAAACTCATTCTTGTTATTTGAGAGATGAGAAGTGCAGTGAGACAAATATGTAAAGTGATAAGGATTTTGAGTAAGATGGTGGATCTTTTTTTTTTTGTCTCTAAAGGTTATAGTGACCCATCCAGGCTGATATAAATGCTGAAAGGGGGGAAATCGATGTCTCATTCAGCACAAACACCTGATGAAACCTCAGTGTCACAAGCTGACAATCACAGCACTGTTTGCCAGTAAATAGTTGAATCAATAAATTCAAATCGATCAAATTATTTTCACGATTTTTGGCCTGTATATGAATTAGCATTTGCTAAGTGCTGTATCTTGAGCTCTGTAGTGAAGAGCTTTAAATTTTACATGAAGACAGCCTGAAGTAGCTATTACTCCTCAATATCTTAATGGAAGACTATTAGAATTCAGTCTGTGTAAACTGAAGCCTCGCAAATCTATAATGTGTCTGTTGCTCATCTCTCGATGTGGTAAGCTTTACTCATATAGGGTGATTACCCAGCTTGCAGTCCTGTCAATAAGAAAACGAGGTTGACAGAGCTCCCAGTTTCCAAGGCAACCACACAAAACATGATAAACTGGAATGTGTCCTTGCAAATAAGATTCACCCCATATCAGAGGCTGCTACAGTACAGGTGGGATATATTTATTTATTTATTTGCCCTTTCCATGGTTATTGTGGATGATTTCATCTTAGAAAAGAGAATAGGAAAATTCTTTCGGTCATGTAACACGGTACGTTAAGGTCATTCAATAGGGAAAAGTGAAAGCCTGGCGGCTCGCAGTCGGCCAAGGACTTCAAAGAGCTCAGCAGATGGCTGTCACGAGAGGGGCAAGTGTAGGCGATGAGAGAAGCACGGTGCCAGGACTCATAGATGTGATGACTGAGACATGGTCGATAGCTGTCACTTAACCTTATGAAAAACACTGTTTGAGAAGGGCGAAAGAAACACGCTTGCACACTTGTGGTCTCACTGAAGTTGATTGGCAGTTCACATTAATCATGCAATATGCAATTATGTGTTGCTTTGATGATAATCTGTAAGAATGGGTTGCTCTGAAGTAATGTAGCGGTCTCATTTATGGTATTGTATACAGCAGAATGGAACTGAGACTGCCTTTTAAATTCAAATTAATTCCTGACTTTGAATTGAGGTAGAATTGCAAATCAAATTTGAGAGGAAGTATAAGTTTAAACTAGAAAAGTAAAGTTTCTCAACAAAAGACTTGACAGCCTTTTGCTCTGAAAATAATGGTGGTAAAACTATTTACTCAAAAACTTCTAGAAAATTTCACAAAGAATTACAAAGAAATGGCAAGCAACACATTGAGTTAAATGTGAAATTTTGAAGTATACAGACTGAAACAGTATTTTCTTGTAAAACATACTCCAAAACTATTTTTACAGGGTAAGAAAATGTTGTTTGAAGATTAATATATGGATACACTGTGAACATTATTTATCACATAATAGTTCATATGATTCATGTGTTATAATAAGTATAGATATCTAGTCTATTATAATAGATGAAACAATTCTGTTTGTCTTCTGCCACATTAAACCTGCTACAAATAGCTGAAAGACAATTCATTCATTCATATTATCCAACCAAATGCACCAAATCTCTTTGCTTGGTTTAGTAAATATTTCATAAATGCCACTGAACTGAACTGCTTTCCATATCAGAGGACATGACAAAACAAGAGGATTTGAGATTTATTTTTAATTGTTTTTACGCAAATATATATGCTTCGTAAAGGCATGTTTTGATTTTTGCAATTCTGGCGATACTAGTGTTGTTTTTGGCGGCCTGTGTTAAATTTTATTTTTAGTCTCGTCTTTGTGTTGCAACTGTCATTTTATTTTATTATTTATAAGTTCGCGTTTCATACTCTTTTTAGGTCTATCCAAGTTTTAGTCGACTAAAAGTATGAGCATTTTAGTCTAGTTTTAGTCGACGAAAACTGATGACATTTAGTCTAGTTTTAAAATAAAATTTTATTTTAGTCTCTTTTTAGAAATGCATTTCTATTTAACCCAGTCAATATAGTATTAGTACCTAGTAGTATAGACGAAACCAATTTTTATTTTAGCCAAACCCATTTCAAACAAGGTTATCTTATTGTATTATTGTTACCTTATAGACTCAAGAACACATCCATTCCAGATACGGAAGATGTTCTGATTTGAATTTACAACATTTATTTACCAACCAAACATGTTAGAAGTACACAAACATAAATTTAAATAAAGACGAACCCAGGCTGGCCGGCCATCGGTCCCTTTCTCTATGTCAGACTTAACGTTGTTTGGTTTTCGTCTTCTAAATCAGAGTTTCCCAACCTTTCTTTAGTCACGGCACACTTTGGAAATTTTAACAAACTTGTGGAACCCTACAAAATTAATTTTGTCACAATATTTTAATTTCTAACTTCGATATGATAATTTAAAAAGTATAGATATTCAGTACAACAGAGAAGAACTGCAGAATATAATGTCATAAAAACATAATATTTTTTAATATTAAAAATCAGTAGTCTATTTCTAAATGAAGAGCCGAATTAATATGACTATTTAATTTAGGCTTTTATTCATATGTAAACACTGTTAGTTATAATGGTAATTAAACAAAGTTTTTCTCACTCAGTGTATTTTTGTAGGGTTATTAAGAGATTTTTTTTTTTTTTTACCAATTATCCAAATTTAAATCTTAGAAAGCTATTTATTTCAGAGGACACATGAGTCATAGCGGTCCGCAGATCAATGAATGCGAGGGCAGCGGTACCAAAGGATTTGCCCATAAATTACCCACACCTTGTTACAACACGTAGGATACTGCGGCAGAAACAATAATGTAACTACACTCGATGTTCCTTCAGCTTGATTTTTGAGTGGACTTTTGCCCGTTCCGATGAGCTTGACGGTATAAAAGAACGATTTCAAGAAAAAGTACAGTACACATGTCCGCGAGCGACTGCGTACGACACACACGCATAAAAGGAGCGGGATAAACAGCAAAACACTAAAGAGCGGGACATACCACTACAGTCTATTGATAATACACAACGCATAAGAGCGGGATACATCCCTCCGACACACACAATCACAACACGTAATCCTTACGGTGACCATTTTCGGCAGCCGGAATTTCTGTGCATCTCTAATTATTGGCGGCATTAGAAATGGATATTACCTAATAGCTGCTTATTTGAACCTTTTAGCAATTTAAAATAAGGATTTTTTACACGGCACCCCTGCTCTCGACAGACCCCGGTTGGGAAACACTGCTCTAAATAATGCCGCGAGTGGGGCTTGAGGAAGTGACATCGCCTGCGTCCGCGCAGTGCGACCTGATGCAACCCCTGAAGTGAGACACAGGAAACAGAAATACTGCAAAAATAATAATAATAACGAGACGAAATAATGTTATAACATTTCGTTTCGTCTCGTTTTGGTCAACGAAAATGAAGAGACATTTTAGCATAGTTTTTATTTTGTAAGCCACATTTCGTCTCGTTTTTATGCGTCAACGATATTGCATTGTACATTTAATTATAGTCATCGTTACATGACCAGCATTTTCGTTGCGTCTTGTCTCGTTTTTGTCACGTGATAAAGGTTCGTTGACGACTATATTTAGTCATAATTTTCGTTGACGAAAGCAACACTAGGCGATACTCCAGCAGTCCGTCAGCAGAATGGCAGCTGGCTAATGAATACCTTTTGGTAGGTATCACTCACCCAATCCGAGAGAGAAAAGAGAGAGAGAGGCAGTGAAAGGTCACATTAAGTAGCGTACTCAGGTGATCTGCACTTAATGTTACTAGTACTGTAACAGCGAGATAATGGAAATGCCAATTTACTGTACATTGTGGACTTTTTCTTTTTACTTTTTTTTTCCATTTCTGAGAGAATGTGATTGAGTGAGGTGAGGTGGGGGGCTGGGGGGTTCGACGAATGATGCAAAAAAGTAAATCTGTTTTGCTTGATTGATTTTAGATTAACAGTTTAATGAAAACAGACTGTGTTTGGAGAAAGTGCTCTGCTGCTTTCACTCTATCAAAAGCACTGTATTGGCGGAAGCAAAATCACTCTGTGCTCCCATTAGACAAAGCAAAGAGAAGGTAGGACGTGCTGGGCTTATAGCAATTTCCGCTCAGACAAATAACAGTACAATTATGTCACTCTCCATCGCCGACAGTATTTATGCCCACAATGGCACACAATTAAAGATTAACACTCATACACATGGAGAGGAATATCCTGCCTCTCGTTGTTTGTGTGAGTTTTATGGTGCTGCATAGTTTAATTTTGTCTACATGCTGAGAGAAACAAATTCTGAGTGTTTAGAACTGTAGTAACCTTAGTGTTTGTGTGGCATTCAAATCCAAACCGCTTCACATAACCACTATCCCTTTACATTTGGGGTTCAAGTAAAAGGATAGTTCACCCAAAAATGTTCCTAACCTGTATCAGTAACTTTATTCTGTGCAACACAAAAGAACAAAAGATAAATGTGACAAATGTGGCAAAAGTCCTTCTTCATCTTCATCTTCATCATACAGGTTTGGAACAACATGTGGGTGAGTAAATGATGACAGATTTGCCTGTCCCTTTAGTTGATGCATCAGGTTCATAGTTGTTCATAGTTAATTATTGTGATACATTAATATTAATTTGTATGACTTGAAGGGTAAAATGCATTAGGTATCAACATCTAACAATTTTTTTTATTAATCTAGGTTAGTTTATAAATATACGATTGTTTATTGTTAATTGTTAAAATTATTTAAAATCGTAATTTTTGCATCACAGTATTTGCACACCCTTTTCCTGTAGAGTTACCATCCTGCAGGGTTCAGCTCAAACCCCAGTAAAACACACCTAAACCATCTAATTAAGATCTTAAGAAAAAGAGGTTGGAACTGAAGTCTGCAGGAAGGTAGCTCTCCAGGAGTGGGGTTGGAGACCTCTGATTTATGCCATATGCTTATACTATTTAAAAATGTGGTGATGAAGATTATGCCACAAGTGCTGTCCGTTGAGCTTAACTTGTACTGAACCGAGAATGTTCTTTAAGTGTTGTAGAAATATTTCTAATGTATAAACTAATGATAACTTATTGTTAAGTATTACTGGATGAACGCATTTACCAAATGAATAAAACATGAATTATAAAACAGTCTTAAATGTATGGGTTTGATAGACTGATAAACATGTACTGTATACCACAAATACACTGTCAGTTGCTTTGGATGAAAGCGTCAACCAAATTTAAAAATGTTATGATGATAATGACGGTTTATTTCAGTGCAGAGAGTCAACCCAATTATGCAATTGTGTTTGATCAGGAACACATGAGGACCATACGAACGAACCCACAGTTTGCATGAAGCACTGAGGAAAATGTCATTGTTGATTTGGTGTGGGTCCGTCGAGCCAGCAAACCAATCTCCTGAATGGAGCACAGTCAAGACCAAGTCCAAATTCTCAAATCACCACATTGCCAGATATTAAGTGACATTTTGCCTGAGACCTGGAGGAATCAGAGTCTGGGAGAAGCCCAGAGATCCCCAACAAATGGGCCCTGATCTGGATAATCTCCTATGCTTCCCTAACAAATGGGTCCAAAGCTGTCCAAAATCCCTGTGCCTGTTGCTCCCATGACTGTGGATTTGGGCCTAACATGCTGTGTCTTCATAGAGAGAGATATTGGAAGACAGTGAGAGCCTTACAATCTAATGGCTGATGCATTATATCACTGATTTTAATATGTTTCCTAATGAGTTTGGCTTTCTGCAATCTTACATTTTGTTGCTTTGCAGAAATAATTTTTGGTTGGTGATATATAGTGTATAATTTTCTCTGTAAGGCTTATATGACATTGACTGTGTCTAGCTTCTCTCTTTTAATGAGCTCATTGTCTTTTTGGCCACTAAGCGTGTGATTTAAGGAGTCCTGCCGCAAAGGGCAACACGCAAATATAGAATTTCATATAGCGTTGTCTTAAACACTTTGTATCCAATGAATCATTTTACATGTCTCTATGATTTATATATACAGTTCTCCCATATATTATGATGGTGTCACATATGTTAAGAATTATTTGCAGATAATCAATGCTTTTAATGAGAGGCAAGGCCACATTTACTCTGCAGCTTATTAAAGTCTCTTGATCAGATTCATCTCTTCCACTGTGAACAAGGCCACTCCAGCTTGTCAATCTAAACTGTTTTCTTTGAGTCTTGTTTAATGTGTAATGTTTGTCACCATCAATAAATAAACAGAAATCAGAGTTGAGTGGTGCTTAAGAAACAGCTAATTTATAATTTACATGACTGTCTGAATAAAACATGCGCTAAATGGTTTTATCAGCTTCACAACATCCATACCTGCAGAACTCAGCTCAGCACATTAGCTTCATAATCTACTCTAATAGGTTTGCAGCAGGTCTGTGGTTTAGCGATTTTTGTTTAATTGTTTTATTATTATTGACCCTGTAAAGATCTAATTACTTTTTTTAAATCAGCTTTTTGTAAACCATTTAGTTACCTGATTTTAAGGACAAAATGTTTGACTACAGTATTACATTGTTACTATTACATTTAGTAGTGTTAGTATTACATTTAAGATTATTATTATTAAATTATTATTAATTATATGTCCCTGGATACACCTTAACATTCAGTCTATCAAGAATAGGCTTTAATCCATCCTTCCTTATTCTTTTCTGATTTAAATTCAGTGACCAATCATCTTTGCATCATAACTGCTCTGTGGCAAAGTTTGTATCATTCCTCCAGCATGGACTAATTCTTTGGATATTTTAGTTTTTCCACTCATACTCATTTTGTTTTGGCTGATTTATTGAATAAATATTTTAATCACGCTGAACTGACTATGACTTGGGCTACTGTTTAAACAAAAAAAAAGAACCTTTAATATGATTATTATGTATGTTGTCAAGGATGGCCTCTAGTGACTAAAATAGTAAATACCCCTTTATTTATTTATTTTTAAAATATTTTTAACTCAAAAGTAAATATGAATATAAAGTAGGTATTTTAATGCTGTTTAATCTGTTATTTTGTAAATAAATTAAGAAATCAAATCAAAATATATCAACGTTACTGATACCTCCCCAACCTCACTTTCTTAAGAAAGTCACGTAACGAATCTGCATACTGCTTTATTGTGGCATAAATGGACATTCAGTGTTTTTTTCAGTCCACCAAATGCAGAGAAATCTATGGATTCATTGTATTCACCTTTTGTAATTTTATACATTTGATATCAGGAGGAGGACCATTTACATCCAAATGGTATTGAATTTACACAGACCCAACATAAACTTTAGAATATAAACTGCTTAAATGTCTACTTTCAGTAAGATTTACTAAATATGGAATGTTTCCCTGCCATTGTGCGTTTAACTTAACATGCCCAACAGATGTCTGTTTGAAAGCAGTGGGTGAGTAATTCACTTCTTGATTTGTTTAATAAAAGCCTGCTTTAAGATTGCATTGACAAACATGTTTACAGTGCATTATTTAGTTTAGCACAGCCCTTACAAGTAATTTGCACATAATGTATCTGGTTTGCTTGCTAGCAATATCACTTTGGTACATGGAGTGTGAATTTGTAGGTTTACTATAGAAAAGCTAAAATGTGTTTAAAAGGGTTGGTTTGGCCCCCCAAGTTTAGATTGAAAAGAAAAGAGGAAAAAAGAAACAAAAAAAGAAGTCAACATATGCCCATGTAAATTGTTATATTGTTTTATAATGTTTGTTAATAGTGTAATTAAAAAAGGCCAAATAAGCATGCAAAATACTCCACTGTTAATTTCAGAGGTCAGACATGCATAATGATGCCCATCAGGGTAAAAAAAAAAAAACCTGGAGAGATCACATACTTCAACCTGCAGGCTCAGCAATTGGTTCTTTTGACAGGAACAAAGCTGTTCCAAATGCCTTATCAATTGCACTGATTATCCATTAGATCAACTGTGACCCAAGGGATCTGTGGGTCAGACAGTTTTGCTGGATGAAAGAATATGATCATATTTACATGACAGAAACTGTGCATGCTAGAAATGTGATCTCTTTATTCTGTGCTAACGCAGCAGAAACAACTAATCTGGTGATTCCTCATTGATTCTACATTCTTATTACATTCTAATTTTAGAATGGCATGCATGGGAAATTGTCATCTGTAGTATTATTTGCATGCTTTTTGACTTTTATTTAGTTATTCTCAATAGAACAATATTATGTTCATCTTTAAATAATGTCATCAATGTTTACTTTAAAAGATTGCTTTTAATTTTTACTCTAAATATGCACTAAATCCCAGACATTTGTAGTGATATTTATAAATATTTATATGATTATGCTAAGTACTGTATAATGTATATACCCTGATTTATAGCACATAACTGTGTTTGATCCAGCAGGCATTTTCAAAGGATTAGTCTTAATATATTTGGTCCGAGCCTAAATGCATCGTACAGTGAGCACTGCAATGAAATTCCCACCATTTTTCTTGCTCCTCTCTATGGTGGTGATCGATCTGTGTAAAAGCACATCGGTGTCTGCAACATCAGACTGAAAATCCCATTTTTCCTCAGCAAGGCTCTATCTCATATCTCAACAACCCCTCTCATTGATTGGCATGAGAAAATGTCTCTCTGAATGTCTTTCAAGGCCCCTTTACAGACTCTGCTCTGTCATTTTCTGCACGTGCTGTAACGGATTAAGTCATTCCAGTCACACTTGCACCGACTGCGCCGTTACCCAGGGCCAGAATTATACTAATAATCACAAATCGAACATGCATCTTGTTCGACAAGTGCACCTGTTGACCAAAATTTCAGATGATGCTTTGTGCACATGCTTCAATACGCTGCATGTTCCTCTGTCTGTTTGCCGTGTGCACAGTTGTTTATGTTTTTAGTTCCATATGTTGCCGTTAGTCACCACCTGCCACCGCAACACTCTTAGGCTGGAGAGTGTATGAATATTTAGAGAGCTTGTCAAAACTGCATAATAATTATATATAAATATAACACAAACAACTGTGCACACGGCAAACCTGACAGAGGAACATGCAGTGCATTGAACTATATGCACAGAGCATCATCTGAAATTTTGGCCAACAGATGCGCTTGTTGAACAAGATGCATGAACTTTCTATTAATAAAAGAACCCTGAAAAAATATCAGTTTCCACAAAAAATTTTAAGCAGCACAACTGTTTAGTAAGAAAAAAGTTTCTTGAGCACCAAATCGGCATACAAGTTTTTTTTAACTGTAGTAATAATGGTCAATATTACTGTTTTTACTGTATTAACCAAATTAATATATGAATAAATGCAGCCTTGACTTCTTTCAAAAACATTACATTTGAATGGTAGTGAATAAATCACCAAATCATCAGTTCCACTTTAATAAAAAAAATTAAAAAATACAGCTTTTGATATCTGGAGTACCATACGTATGCAAGTGGGGCGCAAAAAGTATTTAGTCCGCCACCATTGTGCAAAGTTCTGTTCTCCCATTAACAGATGATCGAGGACTGTAATTTCATCATAATGGATACCTCAACTATGAGAGACCCAATGAGAAAAAAATCCAGAAAATCACATGTAGGATTTTTAAAGAATTAATTGGTAAATTCCTCGTTAAAATAAGTATTTGGTCACCTACAATCAAGCAAGATTTCTGGCTCTCACAGATTTGTAACTTCTTCTTTAAGAGGCTCCTATGTCCTCCACTCGTTACCTGTATTAATTGCACCTGTTTGAACTTGTTATCTGTATAAAAGACACCTGTCCACAACCTCAAAACAGTCCATTCAAACCACTCCCACCACCATGGGCAAGACCAAATAGCTGTCAAAGGACGTCAGAGACAAGATTGTAGATCTGCAACCTGCACCAGGCTGGGAAGACTGAATCTAAAATAGGTAAGCAGCTTGGTGTGAAGAAATCCACTGTGGGAGCAATTATTAGAAAATGAAAGACATACAAGACCACTGATAATCTTCCTCGATCTTGGGCTCCACGCAAGATCTCACCCCGTGGGGTCAAAATTATCACACGAACTGTGAGCAAAAATCCCAGAACCAAACGGGGGGACCTAGTGAATGACCTGCAAAGAGCTGGGACCGCAAAAAATTACAACCAAAAGATGCAAATACACCATCATAACTAATAAAACAACAACATAACGCCGCCAGGGACTCAAATCCTGCAGTGCCATACGTGTCCCCCTGCTTAAGCCAGTACCTGTCCAGGCCCGTCTGAAGTTTGCTATAGAGCATTTGGATGATCCAGAAGAGGATGGGGAGAATGTCATATGGTCAGATGAAACAAAATAGAACTTTTTGGTAAAAACTTATCTTGTCGTGTTTGGAGGAGAAAGAATTCTGAGTTGCATCCAAAGAACACCATACCTACGGTGAAGCATGGGGGTGGAAACATCATGCTTTGGGGCTGTTTTTTCTGCAAAGGGACCAGGACGACTGATAAGTGTAAACGAAAGAATGAATGGGGTCATGTATCGTGAGATTTTGATTGAAAACCTCCTTTTCATCAGCAAGGGCATTGAAGATAAAGTGGCTGTTTCTTTCAGCATGACAATGATCCCAAAACACACCGCCCGGGCAACGAAGGAGTGGCTTCTTAAGAAGCATTTCAAGGTCCTGGAGTGGCCTAGCCAGTCTCCAGATCTCCACCCCATAGAAAATCTTTGGAGGGAGTTGAAATCCGTGTTGCCCAGCGACAGCCCCAAACATTACTGCTCTAGAGGAGATCTGCATGGATGAATGGGCCAAAATACCAGCAACAGTGTGTGAAAACCTTGTGAAACCTTGTGAAAACCTTGAAAAAACGTTTGACCTCTGTCATTGCCAACAAGGGGGATTATAACAAAGTATTGAGATGAAATTTTGTTATCGTCCAAATACTTATTTTCCACCATAATTTGCAAATAAATTCTTTAAAAATCCTACAATGTGATTTTCTGGATTTTTTTTTCTCATTTTGTCTCTCATAGTTGAGGTTATACCTATGATAAAATTTACCCAGCTTTCAGGCCTCTCTCATCTTTTTAAGTGGAAGAACTTGCACAATTGGTGGCTGACTAAATACTTTTTTTCCCCACTGTAAGTATTGGAACCCATTGTGTTGCATTCAAGGAGTTTGCATTCCTAGAAAATATAATTGGATTTGCCGTAGCATCTGTGCACTGATTGAGCTGTGTTTTAAATTCACCTTTTACTCATTCTGTAATTCTGTCTTTGTATAATTTCTGTGCAATCATGAATCAGTTTTTCCCCAGGTGTGAGGAGAAAAAAATATGAGACTTTGTTATTATCATCTGTGTGCTGTGAACTGTAATTGCTCATGCAACGTGGCAGATTGTCATCACTCTCAGGTGAACACTTAACATTTTTAAATGTGTAAATATTATCTAGTGTAAAATAAAGGCTCTTTCACACCAAGAGTGATAACTGTAAAGAAAACTTTAATGATATTGTTCTGTTTATTATAAACATACTCTGTTTTGTCATCTTAAATGCTTGAGCATCAATTGAAAAAAAAAGTTTTGAAAGAGATTCCAACAATATAGTTCCTCTGCCATTTTCATCCCTCACTATTTTTAATCACTTGATACAAAAGTCCTTTAATTCTTCTCAATCTCATGTTATTACTGATGTGCTTCCTTTTAATAGGTCGATAATCTCTTTAGTTGAGGTCTACCAGTTAACATCAACTAGTCATGCAATTCCAGTCAGAGGTCAACCACAGTGGCATGACTTACTTTAGGTCAAACTAAAGAACAAGACGACATTTAATGCTGACATTTGTGGTTATGTGTTGTCATAAGGGCTTTTAAAAAGTGTTGCTTTGATACTGACGACATTTATTTTAAAAAATCACTTTTTTATTACATTTTGAGGAAAACATTGTCCGTAGAGGAGCAATTACCTTGACCTTTATCAGCTACTGCCCTTATGCAGCTTTCTCACAAGAACAGTGTACAGAAAAAAACATACTAATTGGAGTTCTGGGAAAAATGCCAGCAAATGTTGTGGGTGACTTGACTGTAATTTTACAAACCTGGAAAGCTGTTATGTTTATCTTTCATATTTACTGAGATACTATAGATTAGGGCTGGGCGATATAGCTAAAAAATGTATCAACGATATAATGTTTCATATCGTTCAGTATCGATAATTATTGACATTTTTTATAACCATTTTTAAAACAAAAAGCAATATACAGTGGGTACGGAAAGTATTCAGACCCCCTTAAATTTTTCACTCTTTGTTATATTGCAGCCATTTGTTAAAATCATTTGTTAATTTTTTTTTCTCATTAATGTACGCACAGCACCCCATGTTGACAGAAAAACACAGAGTTGTTGACATGTTTGCAGATTTATTAAAAAAGAAAAACTGAAATATCACATGGTCCTAAGTATTCAGACCCTTTGCTGTGACAATCATTGTTAACTCAGGAGCTGTCCATTTCTTCTGATCATCCTTGGGATGGTTCTACACCTTAATTTGAGTCAAGCTGTGTTTGATTATACTGACTGGACTTTATTAGGCCACACACCTGTCTATATAAGACCTAACAGCTCACAGTGCATATCAGAGCAAATGAGAATCATTAGGTCAAAGGAACTGCCTGAAGAGCTCAAAAACAGAATTGTGGCAAGGCACAGATCTTGGCAAGGTTACAAAAAAATTTATGCTGCACTTAAAGTTCCTAAGAGCACAGTCGCCTCCATAATCCTTAAATGGAAGACAATTGGGACGACCAGAACCCTTCCTAGAGCTGGACGTCCGGCCAAACTGAGCTATCGGGGGAGAAGAGAATTTGTGAGAGAGGTAAAGAAGAACCCAAATTTCACTGTGTCTGAGCTCCAGAGATGCAGTCGGGAGATGGGGGAAAGTTGTAGAAAGTCAACCATCACTGCAGCCCTCCACCGTCGGGGCTTTATGGCAGAGTGGCCCGACGGAAGCTTCTCCTCAGTGCAAGACACATGAAAGCTCGCATGGAGGACTCCAAGATGGTGAGGAATAAGGTTCTCTGGTCTGATGAGACCAAGATATAAATTTTTGGCCTTAATTCTAAGCGGTATTTGTGGAGAAAACCAGGCACTGCTCATCACCTGTCTAATACAGTCCCACCAGTGAAGCATGGTGGTGGCAGCATCATGCTGTGGGGGTGTTTTTCATCTGCAGGGACAGGACGACTGGTTGCAATCGTGGGAAAGATGAATGCGGCCAAGTACAAGGGATATCCTGGACGAAAACCTTCTCCAGAGTGCTCAGGACCTCAGACTGGGCCGAAGGTTTTACCTTCCAACAAGACAATGACCCTAAGCCACATCTAAAATAACGAAGGAGTGCTTCACAACAACTCTGTGACTGTTCTTGAATTGCCCAGCCAGAGCCCTGACTTAAACCAATTGAGCATTTCTGGAGAGACCTAAAAATGGCTGTCCTCCAACGTTTACCATCTAACCTGACAGCACTGGAGAGGATCTGCAAGTAGTAATGGCAGAGGATCCCCAAATCCAGGTGTGAAAACTTGTTGCATCTTTCCCAAAAGGACTCATGGCTGTATTAGATCAAAAGGGTGTTTCTACTAAATGCTGAGCAAAGGGTCTGAATACTTAGACCATGTGATATTTCAGTTTCTTTTTTATAAATCTGCAAAAATGTCAACAATTCTTTGTTTTTCTGTCAATATGGGGTGCTTTTTGTACATTAATGAGGAAAAAAAATTATGATTTTAGCAAATGGCTGCAATTTTGTTAAGAGTGAAAATTTTAAGGGGGGCTGAATACTTTCCGTACCCACTGATATATTTTTTATTTAACCACTGTTTATATTAACTCAATTTATTGAGACAAACAACACTTTTTTTGTTTTAACAATCAAACAATAAAAATTAAGCAAATATCTAATTTCTAATGTTTTATATGCAGACTAAATAGGTCTTTATTGTATAGGTCTAAATGTCTCCCGAGGGCGCAATGAAGGGCGCAATGACAAAATAATCAGCACTTACATTGTCACACAAGAGGAACTCTCTAAAAATGTGCATTAACGGTCTAAATTAACTAAAAAAAGTGATGTGTGTATATTGTCATAAATGCATAAACACTTCTGAACAAACAGCCGGTTCAGGTGTTTCTGCGTCTTTCTCCAAGAGCCGAAGTGCCATTCACGTTCACTGCCCGTGTACATGTGAGGCGCAGGGAAATTAATAAACTCCACAAATTCGTGACGGCTTTCTAAGGTTTTAAACTGTTTGAACTTTGCAGGGCTGTCTATAGCGTGCTCTCTGTGTGGCGCCGTGGCCAGCAGGCAGTAGTGTTTGATGTCCGTCTAAAAAATTCTGAGATGCTTCGGTGTGAAACTGGCTTGGTTTCGGTTTTAAACCATTCAAGATCTTCTCTGCATTGAGCTTCTATATTTCTCTAATATTTGGGTGTGTTCTGTGGTCGTGCCCGGTGCGTCCGTGTGCTAGACTACCAACACATTAACTGCAACGTCACCTCTCCCTGCATCTCGCACATGCAAATGAATGCATTTGCACACCTAACATTCAACGCCATGTTATTTTAATTCAACATTTCGACAATTCTTCTTTATTTTAATCTCCTCATCACAGGCAGGCACAGCACTCATTTCAGCATGTGTTCGTGTTTGTGTGTGTTGTCTGCATCACTCATAGTACGCGCCTATATCGTGCACTATATCGAACATTTTTTCTATCGATATCGAAGAAGGTGTACTGTCGATAAATATCGATACCGTTTTATCGCCCAGGCCTACTATAGATGCTTATTCAAGTTACTAGCATCAGGCAAGAAAAACAACAACTTTTCTTCAAATGTAAAATGTAGTCATTCTGTATGTAGAATGTATATTTTCACTAAATGATGATACTTGCTTACAAGTGCAAATAATAGAAGATGCTATTCACACAAAGTGAAATTAAAGTAATATGCTATTAGTAAAGGTAAAATATCTGAGCAATGGTGGAAATTAACAACAGGTTTGGCTATTTGCACTTAGTGAAAGTAGGCACTGCTAATTTATAACTTTTGTCTGAACTTTATTTGATCTATATCCCAACAACATGCAGTATTGGTCATACAAGCTTATTTTAACTCTTTTGACTATTTTTTTTAATACTGTTTTGTTGAGGTGTTGAATTAAAAAAGAAACATTGGATTTGACTTGTTTTAGCTTATTTAAATGCTTGGTTTGCCTTCAAATCATTTGAAGTCATCTTAGGATCCCCTTGGAAGTTTGCTGAGGCCCCCTAGTGAACCCCGGCCCCCTGACTTAGTGTACTTTGTGTGTATTTTAAAGTTGCAGTGTATAATTTCTGTTTCATTATTAAGAATAGCAAAATAATCACTCTTTCCAAACCAGATTCCCAAACAATCTCCGCCCGTCATTCGGAATAAATTGCACTCTTAAATTAAATGCTATGTAGCTAATCATGAATTAGAACAGATGAACATTGGATTTGAATACATGTTGATTATGTTTCAAACCCTTTGAACAGTGACTTTCTCCCCCCCTAAAGTAAAACTCCATGAGCGAGCATGCATGCAGTCAGTTGTAAATGTGTTTATGGGGTAGTGTATAAATCCTAGCAGTGTTTGGCGGACAATAAATAAGCATGCATCAGGAATTAGCCTTTGAGTAACTGAAGTGCAGTAAACCAAGAGAGGCTGCAAATGAGCTCTGTTCCACAGATCAGAGTGATCTGCAGTATGCAAGCTCAGATTATTGCTGCCAGAAGCAAAACACCCAGCTTTGATACTCAAGTTGCTCATGTGAAATTGTGAAATGCCCCATGAAGCACACTTTATGAAATGAATTGCTCAGAGAGAGAGTGTGGGAACAGTATTTTCTTTCATATGTTTGTTTAGATGTGCAACTTGTATTATACACATAATGGGTTTTACTTGCCGATTAGACAAAGAATGTGCTGGCTGAGGCAATCCGTGTCAGTTGAAGACAAATCGTTCACTCTAAGCATCCTGAAACTCTGGGGTGCAATTAAAGGGTTTCTATGAATAAGAGATGCCAAGGGGAAAAACAATCTGACATGTATTTAGCTCTACTGCACATGTCTCATTTCAATTAAGGCCAAAGATAGGCAGGCATCGAGGTGAACAAACAGAGCAGTGGGGTTGTCACTCACATGGTAACTGCCTGTGCCAATCACAGGTTGGATCTATAGACTGGCATAACTAATCAAATAATGGCACATGGACCTCGACTGACAGGTAGAACTAGTCAAAGCTGATCAGTTGAATCGTTCACAGAAAAATACATGCTTTTTTTTCTGGAGACTGACATACTGTAAATAATCACAGACAGACTTTGTGATTAGACCAGTATTTACATTTACAATAAAATTGGTGAAAACAATAATTTTAGGTGGCACTTTTCTAAGGGCCCTGTTTACACTTGGCAGGTTTGGTTCAATTGAAACAAACTCTGATGATGGTGCAATTGCTGAGTTTGAGCACTGGTATCCGAAACATGGTTCTTCATGGTTTGTGCGATGTTGTCCATCATGGTTTGGTACAGGTGTCGGAACTGCTGTCTCCTTGGAGCAGATCTCTGTGTGTTCAATGTGATTATAAAGAAGATATGGTAGCACTGTACAATGTTTCAATTTGTTAACATTAAAGTTTTCAAGTATCATGTGCTAACAAATAATTAAGTTTTTTGATAGTCCACTTTAGACATTCTACTAACTATATGTAACTTTGCAACCATGTCAAGTTTATTTGGAACTACATGTCAACTAGCTCTCATTAGAGTATTAGTAAACTGTAGACTGCTAGTTGACAAATCTTACAAAGTTAATTATAGTCAATGTACTGGCAGACAACAGACAACTGGATTGCTCATGACATCACCACCCATATTGGTATCCCCTAGTATTCCCATACATTCTATTGAATTAATAAGAAATCACATGCTTTTAATGAGAAAACATCACCTAATGAGTTAGTGTTTTTATATCTGAAATCTCCCTGTACGTTCTTACAATGAAAACATCCTAAGCATGTAAATAAATAAAGAAATAATTTCCACCTAGCTGTTCTATACCTGTGTAAGCATGTGAATTTGCTTCTTTTTTATTTGTAGGCTTTTTTATTTGCTCTCACAGACCAATGAGGCAATCAGTCAATATTTATTTCCTCAGTCACAGAGAGTGTAGAGAAGTCTGAAAGAGGGATTATTGGCTGTTGTCCAATGCTGGTGCACCATCTTTTCCATTTCCGGAAGTCTCCTTTTCTATCAGTTGTGCAATGTCATAATCTGCTGCAGAAGAAAATAAGATAAGCAGATGCTAGCAATGAAGACATTTGCTCAGAGTAAGCCAGAACAATGTAGGTGAACTATAATATATAGTATAATTAGCTTTCTATGTAGTGATCATTGATATGTTTTTTTGGTCATCATTATTATTGCTCAAGACATTGTAATAGAGTTTTGGGCCAAACTGTCACAAGAGATCTGAGACAGGAATAGAGACAGAAACAGTAACAAGATAAAGAGAGGATATATAGTACTCAATGCTTTGGAGCTCAATGAAATTACTGCAGTAGAGCAGACCTATTTGTATTTCATTTTCATTACTACGACATGGCATGACGTTTTTGAGCAAACGGAAATTTTTCTTCATGGAAGACAAAAGTAGTCAAGAAAAGTCAGGTTGAATGTGTCAAATTGTTTATTAAATTATAGCACACTTTTAAAGCTTGATACAGTTGCATAAGCATTTTACATTTGTATCTTTAAAATGACTTCTCTGGCCTTTGAGTTGCACGTAGAGAGGTTTTCAACCACGTGGAAAAAATAGAAATCCCATTTACACCTATGCTCTACTCCTTTTCCTTTGTATCCAGACAGTCTTTTTAAAGGCAGCTGACTTTCTGAGCTGTGAACATCTAAATGAGAAATTCCAATCTTCCATCCCACAAAAACCTGACAGTGGAATTTTCTTTGGTTACCTGAGGCTTCTGCTTTGGCTGTGGTTACCTCCATGTGTCCATTTCACACAGTGCTGGTTTTGTGTTGAAAAACAAAAAAGAAGTGTTAAAAGAGTTCCATAATGTGACAGATGTGTCCCGAGGTACCAAAAGAACGAGTCAGAGTCAGAAGTTGTGTCCTTGCCCACAAAGCCTTCTACAGTAGCCTACCTATAGTATTGTGAAATACATTCATTACATGGATTTAAGTAATGTATTTAAGTAATGTAATTTAACAAGTAACAGTGAAGACAATGACAATGTTAAAAAATAAAAATTGTTACAGCATGTTCACTCCAAATGTTTAGAAAAGTTATTGCGGGTAGAGGTCTGCATTCCCGCGGCTCTTCCGCGAGACCCGACCAAATTTTTTGCGCCACAGGATTAAGTTCCTGAATAAAACGCGATAGCGGTCAGTAACTCTAGTGTAATTTGAACGGGAGGGGGCGGTCTAATAATATCCCGTTCCCGACGTCCATTTAGAACAGCATATCTGCGCTTTATTCTTATTGACCATCGGTACAGCTTGCGCTCAGGACTGTTATGCATGCATGCTTTAAACGTCATGCGTTTTATTTGCGTGGTCTGTGCAGCATGTGCATAACGATGCTCAGAGCAGGCTGTACCTGTGGTAAATAATATACGGCCCTCAGACAGAACAGGCAGGTTGTCGATGAGTGACAGAGCAGAATAAGGATGTAGCAAAGTGTGGATGTGCTGTCCTTGAAGGGCGTTCAACTCGGTTTTGTTTATATTTGCTTCGCTATAATGTTAAATTAAAGATGTTGTAATTTATTTTCTCTGCACACTTTTTCTACTGTGTTAACAGAAAAATGTCACCTAATTTAATATTGTGAAACAAGATATAAAATGCTAATTAGGCTATATTTATACAACCTATACATTTTAATTGTTTTTCTCTCTGCGACACTTTTTCTCTATTGTGTTGTCAATGTTAAACGAATTGTATCCTGACAAGAAGAATACAAATACGAAATACAATTGTTGTACATTTTTTATTTTCTCTGCCACTATTTTTTTTTCCTACTGTGTTTGCTAAAATATTCGTTTTGTGTCTTAAGATCATTCATATAAATTCAAGTCAAAGTCAACAAATTCAAGACTCTTGACAAGACGAATAAAATAACATACAATTTAGTGAAGACTACACTTTTATTTGTCAGCCTCTCTCTCTCTCTTTCAGTAGCGGAAATTTAAATGTGAGATTCTGGAAACGAGATCTAAATTTAACGGGAACGGTCGGGGTGGGGAAGAAAATTATTCTAAGCGGACAGCGGGGGAACAAAAAGTGAATATATAGCGGGAGCGGGTGGGTGCAGGAATAGAACCTTGCGGGAGCGGGACTAAAAAAAACAGTCCTGCGCAGACCTCTAATTGCAGGTTCCCTTTTGAACGGTCTCTCCCGTTGCGTTAATGTTTAATTAACGTTCAAAGTTAATTGTTTAATTAATGTTCAAAGTTTCCTATGGGGAAACTTCTATTTACTCTGATACTGAAGCCTGATTTGATCACGCTCGTGTTGCTGCACGAACCAATGGTGCTTCAACCCGCCAAAAGGGGTGGAGTCGACTGCTATATAAGTTGGCTCTGAGTGCCATTTCGTCAGAATTTCTCTCCTTCAGCGACGAAGATCATCTCCTTGCTGACTCTGCAAGCAACGCGGACCCACATACTCAAAAGAACATTTCTCCTCTTCCTCTTTGCTCACAGGCTGCCTCACTTCAGAGGTATTATTCAAACTTTGGTACAGGACAACAGAGCTCACGTTCTCTGGTCTGAAGTGCAAACACTACTTGCAAAGGGAGCCTTGGAAATGGTTCCTCTAGCAAACAGCGAGTCAGGCTTTTATAGCCGTTACTTCCTTGTTCCCAAAAAAGATGGCGGGCCCCAGGCCCTTCTCGTCTCAGCATCTGACTCACTTGCCTCAAGACGGGCCGTTCAAATGCTGACTTTTGAACAAATCCTCAGCGAAGTATGCCTGGGGACTGGTTTATATCGGTGGATCTGAAAGATTCTTACTTTCACATCCAGATAGCCCCACATCACAGACCGTTCTGAGATTTTAAAGGGAGTGGTCTATCAAGATACAGTCCTGCCGTTCAGACTGTCTCTGGCCCCACGCACTTTTACAAAGTGCGTAGATGCGGCTCTCTCCCCTCTGAATCCGCATCTTGAATTACCTCAACGATTTGCTGATTTTAGCCAGATCAGAACGGGAACTCATCGCACACAGGTCGCTGCTGCTCAGCCACCTGGAGCAGCTTGGGTTGAAAATCAATTTAGCCAGGAGCTCTTTGTCTCCCAGCTAGTTAGTAGTCTTTCCTAAGTCTTCCCTCTTGGCCTAATGTCGGCCGCTTCCTCCATGATTCCTTTGGGCCTGCTTCACGTGCGGCCCCTCCCCTCCGGACAACATGACGGTGGTAGCCTCTATAAATCGCCAAGGTGGTCTCAGGTAGTGGTCGACCGATATATTGCCAAGGCTGATATATTGGCCGATATTTAGCATTTTTCAAATATCGGCATCATCCGATCAGTTTTTCTGTTTTGTCCATGCGTTGGAGGCTTTGATTTCGACGGCGCAGAGAGTATATAATATAATGCTTGCTTTTATATCATTAGTAATAGAAACACATACATTATAATACTTTATCTTTTGCAGTCAGCATTCAGCAAACACGCATTTACATCATTTAAACAAATCTTTGAATGACTAATGAAAATTAAATTTCACAAACCTTGCAAACTTAGTCGAATCCAGCTGTGAGATATTGTGAAGTGTGCATGTGACCTTCATGATCGTGTGTTCTCTGCATGACTTTCGGTCCGTGCAAATTGAATGCTTTAAACATAAAATTTGTGATTTCAAATTATGCTGCGCTTTATGCATTTGCCCAATGTCATATTCTTGTCATTTTCACTGTGTGCTGTACGTAAAATGAGTGTTACCTTGGCTTTATTTGAAAAAAATATGATTCCCAATGCACACAAACTTCCCAGAATACAGAGTGCTCTGTTGGTTACAGTTTACTACCTTTTTAATTATATTTGTATTAAATATATTTATTTATTTGTAAAAAAAATACTTCTATCTAAAGTATAAGTATGTTTATTTAACAATTATTGAATCAATTTCAATGATTCAATATCCGTAAATATTAATTAAAATAAATAAAATTATATCGGCTTTATATCGGCCACACTGCTCTCTAAGATATCGGCATCGGCTGTCAGAAAAACAATATCGGTCGACCACTAGTCTCAGGTCACGCTCCCGCTACAAGTTTGCTTGGTGGCTTCTTTTATGGGCACAGGGCAAACTTCTCTCACTGAGAGCAGTTCATGTGCCAGGCAGACTGAACCAGGGAGCAGACATGCTGTCCAAGGGGCAATGTAGTTCCAGGAGAATGGAGACTACATCCCCAAATGGTTCAAACGATCTGGTCCTTCTTCGGGAGGGCAGAGGGGGAGCTCTTCATTTCAAAGGACAACTTTCACTGCCCAATTTATTTTTCGAAGCAGCGAGATGCCCTGGCCCCCAATTGGCCCAGTACTCACCTGTACGCCTTTCCTCCCAGTTGCCCTGCTTCCTCAGGTCATCATATGTGTCAGGGAAGCAGATGTTCGGTCCTCCTGTGCCCCACTCTGGGATCAATGTGGTTTTCAAGGATGATTCAGCAGATAGCGGCAGCCCCCTCGCTGACACATTGGGAGGACCTCCCTCATCGCAGCGAGTGCATGACTCGGGAGGCCTAAACTCCCGTCGCACGAAATCTCTATGCCGTTAAATGGTCAGTCTTTTCGGACTGGTGTGCAGCACAGAATGAAGACCCCTCCTCCTGTGACGTGTTCACGGGCTTAAACTTTCCACAGAAGCCTGTGGCCAAGGGCGACCCCCCTCCACGCTTAAAAGTAACAATGGTTTTCTTTAAAGTTTGTGAACCCTTTAGAATTTTCTACATTTCTGCATAAATATGACTCAAAACATAATACACATTTTCATAATCAACGCCAAAGTAGACAAAGATAACCCAAATAAACAAATGAGACAAAAATATTTTCTTTGCCATTTATTTATTGAGAAAAATTATCCAATGTTACATCTGTGAGTGGCAAAAGTATGTGAATATTTGCATTCAGTATCTGGTCTGACCCCTTTTTGCAACAATAATTGCAGATAATCTTTCTTGTAACTGCTGATCAGTTCTGCACAACATCTTGAAGGAGTTTTAGACCATTCCTCAGTACAGAATCGTTTCAGCTCTGTGATGTTGGTGGGTTTCCTCCTATTAACTATTTGCTTCAGTTCCTTCCACAAAATTTCAATTGGATTAAGGTCCGGAGTTTGACTTGACCATTACAAAACATTTGTTTTGTTCTTCTTTAACCATTCTTTGGTAGAACAACTTATGTGCTTGGGGTTGTTGTCTTGCTGCATGACCCACTTTCTCTTGAGAATTAGTTCACTGACAGATGTCCTGACGTAATTATAATTAATTGTTCCATCAGTGATGGCAAGCTGTGCTGGTCCAGATGCAGCAAAACAGGCCCAAACCATAATACTACCACCACCATGTGTCCATAGGGTATGCCTGCTTAATGCTGAAATCCGTTGTTTCTTTTCTTCAAACATAACGTTTCTCATTTCAACCAAAAAGTTATATTTTTGTCTCATCTGTCCACAAAACATTTCTCCAGTAGCCCTCTGGCTTGTCCGCATGATCTTTAGCAAACTGCAGACTGGCAGCAATGTTCTTTTTGAATGCACTTGAATTCGCCTCACCCTCATACTGTGCAGACTTGGGACTTATATGTCCTCAGGGACCTATGGGGCCCTCCTTGAGCCACTCCAGCCAACTTGTGGCACCTGTGTGTGCCCTCCTTCTGACTTTTGGCATCTCAATGGCTGTGGGTGACCTGCAAGCACTGTCAGTCAGTGCTTTATGCCTTGAGTTTGGGCCTAATTACTTAAGAGTCTTCCTCAAGCCAAGACATAGCTACGTGCCAAAAGTGCTCTCCACTTCATTCAGAGCACAAGTCATCACCCTTCTAGCACTCCCCAATTCAGAAGGTGAGCAGGGTCCTAATCCAATTTTGCCCAGTTTGGGCCCTTAGAGTGTATGCTGAGCGCTCTGGCCCAGAGCTCGTCTGGTTGTAGTCTTGTAGGCCGCTCTACAGTTGCCGTCATGAGCCAGAGGACGGTGTCTCGCTGATGTGTGGACTGCTATGCGCTGCGCTTATCCTCAAACAGGCTGTTTTCAAAGTTGGCCTAGTAGGAGGTGACTTTCGCCACCTCCACCAGGGATGGGCCTCCTCCTGGGTTTGCGTGTCTCAGCTCCGGCTTACATATTCTCATTCTTGATCATCTCGTTGGACGCCCCATCTCCAGCTGGTCGTCACCGTCTACCTTCAGCAGATTTTATAACCTGGACATCCCTGCCCAGCAGGCATGGATTTTTTTTCAGTTTAATCTACCTAACCTCCTTTTGTAAGTGGGAAAGTTCATGTTATGTAGTCCTTAGCCAAGTGGCTTGGGTCTCATTATTTGCTCATGCTTACAGGAGCCACCAGTATGGGCTCTCTGGGGCTGTGCTCGCAGAGCGGCTTCGTTCTGCACTTGCTAATAGCACTGCACTATTGGACACATTTCCCATAAGCGTGTCAATGCAATGGGAGAGACCTTTCGAAACTGAATGTTTTGGTTACTAACGTAGCCTCGGTTCTCTGAGATAAGGGAATGAGTGTTGCGTAGGCTGACGTGGCATGTTTCAGAAGGGGCCCTGAAGCGGCTCTCTGGACCACTTCGCTAAAGATAGGCACCTCGCCAATTTTTGACAGACGCAACATTCAAGCCGCACAGTAGATACAAAATAAAAGTAAAAAAATCCTGTCAAAATAAACACCCCGTGCAGACTCCCGATCATATTTCACATCACTATATCCTTGCCATGAGGCCGGAAATGGTATGTGAAATATAGATTCAAGATAATTGAGGATGTTTTAGATGACTATACACCAACGCTACAAGCGTTCATAACTGACTCTTAATTTGAGGCTACAGCACGACAAAGTTAGGCATAAGCATAAATACACTATAAACATAATTAAACTGGACAAAACATAAACATTTAGCCAACTTAGCCATGTTAGAACACAAATAATCAAGGCAACATATCGACAGAAATAAACGTGGTGTCGCGAATCTTGTCACTTCGCTTCAGAAACACTTCTGGTGTGAGTTGGCATCGCGTGGAGGATGGAACAAAACCTTGTCAGAGCCGTTACGCGCTGCAGACACATGCAGTGTAAATAAGGGGTAAGGCTGCACTTGAGTCAACGACTGTCGCTTCAGTCGAAAGATTCTGAAGATCGTCGCGTCTTCCGTCGTCCTCTCTCTGCCCTCCCTCGCGCCCTTAGTCTCTCTCTCAAAAACCCCGCCTCGTCTGTCGTTCCCGCTCTGCGCCGCTATCTCACTCCGGAGGCTCTACCCTGTTGGCGATTTGAACGCAGTGTGTTCTGGCTCTGCTGACTTCCGGTGCTAATAACATGATCAATCATGCGTCGGTGTGTATGGGGTGCGATAGGATAGCTGATTAAAGCAACGCATCATTCTGTTCTCCCTTTACCTAAGGGAACCGAGGTTACGTAAGTAACCGGACCATTTTTGTCTGCAAACATTCATGTTTGGCCCCATCTCGTGTTTGCCGACACATTGATAGAAGAAATTTGTTGTCATTGTGGGAAATGGTTTAGCAATTTGGGGGTGTTTATATGACCTGTTTTCATTAAAATAGAAACCGTTTTAATGCGTTTCATTTACATGAATGTTTTGGGGGCCTGAAAGTGCAAACTTTGGAAAACCTTAGAAGTGAAGTTAAATGTGAGATTGATGGTCGACACCTCTGTCACTGGGAGTGGGTTGTATTTCAATATGTAAAGGTAGGGTAGGCGATTTCGGATAGGCTAGCAATAGCAAGCTAGTTTTGAAAGCAAGATCCCCACCCTCCCTGCATAATCACTCTGCAAAGCCACGCCTCCTCCAAAACACATGAATGTGCGCAGGCTGCAAGCTATCAGTGACACAATGAGAGATGCCGTTGGTGGAGGGTTGAATGCAACACTGTCAGATTACCTCATGTCTCATACACCATTAAGAAAAAATTACAATACAAATCGAATCTTACAATAATAATGCCTTCCTTTCTCTCTGGAATGTGCTGATGATGTATCATGTCTGCGCGAACATGGTGCGCAGAGGTATGCAAATGCATATTTTGACAGGCAGGCAGGCCAGTCTATCGTAATGTTTGGACCAAACATTTTGATTGGACAAACATTTTAAGGTCCTACGCCTTCCACAGGTGATATAAATACATATAAATAAATTTAGACCACTTAACTTAGTTATTGCTATCGGGATGTGAAGAGACTTTCAACCAGCATAACAAAAAAATAATAATTTGAACCAATGTACATACCCTGCCTTTAATAAGCTAATTTGTATTAAACAATCCTGTATTTTAACTGAAATGTATTTTCTATATTTATTATTCTAGATTATTATTATGATGTGTGGAAAATGAAATAATGCTATTATGTTTATTTTTTATTAAAGAATCTATTCTATAGACCTGTAAATACTAAATATTTGCACTTAGTTTTGTTCTATACTGCAATATATTACTGAAAGTAATGAGCATGATCCAGGAAATAATGACATGCAGTTCATTATGCACTGTTTATTCATGCGATGATGATATAACATATCTAATTAGGGTTTTAAAAATGCTTTTATTATTTTATTCATATTTTATATTGGGAGGGGGGAAGATATTAGATAAATGTAGTAGGACATGTTTTTATTTTGCAGCATATATATCAAAATAATATCAGCATTCATGTAATTAAATCCAAATTTTCAGTATGCTGAACAGTATAAAGTAATTATTGCTGCATATATAATACTGTAGTTCCCTCTCACACAGTAAAACAAATACTGCATTTTGCTGTTTATTATGGAGCAGCTACATCATATGTGTTTTCTCATAAACAAATAAGAAAACACTTCAGCTGCAATAGCAGTTGCACAATTCAGAAGAACTGGCGATATTTCAAATTACAGATTCCCAGAGTAGCTGCTTACTGATTCCATTTGCAGATAACTCTGATAACTCATTCTCATCAGTAATGACTGCTTTAACATCACTTGTACTGTCACTCTAGAAAGTTGTTAGACCCTCCATAACTCTCCTCTTTAAATGTGGTTGGCAGTATTCTTATATTGTTCCTCGTTTTCATGTTGTGCACTTATGTTTCACGTCATTGTACTGTAATTAATCAAATACAAGTAGAGAAAATTATTATTTCCTGTTGCACCAAACACTGCACACTCTTATGCAGAGTTATTCTGATAAGAAAATAATTATATTAGGATCTCTATTTGTCTACCAAGTTTGCCAAATCTGAGTGGTTGTTCAAGTGTGAAGAAAGCCAATTAAACTAAACTAACAACTGTAAACATAGGTTACTCGCCCCTCTGTGAGAAATGAAATCAGAGTCAGAGTTGAAAATAAAAAAATGGCACGCTCAGGAACAATTTACGGTAAAAAAACAAACAAACAAACAAAAAATATATATATTGGGTTGGGTTCAATTAGATAGATATAGAGATAATATTTACCAACAGGGTTTCTTGAGGCTACAGTAAAATGAATGCAATGCTGCCCCATACTTTTAATTCAATGAAACAAGCAAAGCCTATGGCAATTACGTGTGTGTTATTCACCATCTGGAGTGCTGATTAGAGAGCTGCACCATTCCAACTTAACATTTGATACATACTCAACCGCACCCTGAGGTTACCTTCTGACACTTCTTAAAACATCCATACTCTTTTGACATTCTGTATTTCTCAATTTAATTTTGCCTAGAGTTTATTTTCACCAGAATCAAGCTCAAAATAGAGAATCAGTGAAAAAAGTACATATTGCTTCAGAATCTCTTGGAGGATGTATTTTTTATTCCACTACCCTCACATGGTGGAATTTGGTGGGATTCATGGTGGGAACAGGGGAAATTATGGCCTTTGACATTTCATATTATGGGATAGAGAAGTACACAGCATGGTGAGAAAAGGAGAATTAATCTCACAGCAGGAAACTGATAATATAGTATTGTTGTAGGATCTGTGCTACTAAATGAAAGTCAACTTTTATGTTTTTTTCCCCCTCAAGCTGCTAAGAAGAAAAAGTAACTCAAGAATTGGAGACCAATCTATTCCTGTTAACCTTTCTTCTCAGCTGGTTTACTTTATCAAACATCTTTATGTTTATATAAAGTAAACATCTTTACTTTATCTAAATATCTAAATACATCGTATAACTCATGGTTTGGATCAAGAGATATGCTGTAAGGACTATGCATAAATAAAATCAAAAACTTTGAAAGTTTTGGTAAGTCTCTGAAAAATATCCATGTTTAAATAAATAAATAAAGGTTTTAATCATGCCACTCCAGTGGCCTGTTGCATGCAGCTCGCTGAACAAACTCAGTCTTTCAGAGTAAGTTTAGAGTTGACAAAACCAAACAAATCCAACCTGGTTTAGATCAGGGGCCTGTATGTGAATCCGGTTTAGCTGGCTAGTCAGGTACGTTTCAGTTTAGTAATCACCACATAACTGAATTTCAAAATCAGCTTGTATGCTTGATTATTGCTGTTCTGTTTAACCTTCTTTGGTGTTGGTCTCTTTGTTTATTATTACAACAGAAGTATCAGAAAAGAGTGGGGGAAAAATCTTAACCAGGATAGTAGTCTCAATCTTGAACAGTAAAATTTAGTAAATACAAGTAAAGTAAAAATCTGATTTATTTTTCAACTCAAATTTTTTTACATTAATACAATTTGGAAATACCATTTAACTATTTTCCATTTTTTAAGGCATCAGAACTTAATATACCAGTTTAGACCTTGATCCCTGCCCGCTGATGATAGTTTCAGAGCTGCTTAAATTTTCTGACTCTTAAAACCAATCAGAACCACAGGCTCTTCTAAGCAGCTGTTCAGATAAAACAATCAGATTTCACTCTTACAAAGGAGGATCTAAAAAATATCGAAACAGTTCATGCTTCCAGTTTCCATCATCCGAAATGGAAGTTAAGATGAACTGTTAAAGCCAAGGCAAGATCTGAAAGAGCAAGAACAATCTCCAGTGCAACTGTTGGTACACTGGCCAGGAATACAAAACAAACCTCCATGTCACTGCAAAGGTCCTAAACATGAATTGCATGGAAGGGTCATCATCGGGAACAGAACCTTGCTTTCAACCTCATCAAAATCTTTAAGAAATCAAACTATTAGAATCCAATTATTAAAGTTATATTTGGACTAAAACAAGTTAGGCTAAAACAATCAAATGAATGGTAGCTGCATTACGATTTGCAGAAATATCACATTTTCCTTTTTTCACTGCAGAGTTTGTGTTCTCTTCTTTTTACTTACGTTATTTGCTCATGGGTGCTCAAACCTTCAGGCAGCTGTAGAAAAAATTATATAATATATAGATATATATATATATATATATATATATATATATAAATGCACAAATGTTTTGTTTTTTTTTTTTTAATATCCAAAAACCACTAGAACAGTGTTATCTATTTTGCTGACTTGTGTACTTACATTATACCAAATGTTTAGAAGAATGTTTAAATACAGATAAATAAGCAATTTTAACTAGTGACACAAACCGTGTCCATAGTGTCATTGTGTCAACTGCCAATGATGTCATAACCCCTCGATTTGTTTTGTTTTATAGAAAACATGGAAACACCAAAGATGCTTTAATATGCTATGCATTTTATTAGACAGGTGATGACCGCACAGAGTAGCATTATATCAGAACGTTTAAATGTATCTAGTATGCTAAAACAGCGCTGCTTACTTCCGCTGCTTTCCGGAAGGAGCGGAAGCGGTCGACTGTGGCATAATAAAAGCTCTGCTGCTTTCGAGCCATGTGTCGCACTCGTTCAGTGGCCTCGTTTTGCTTCGACAGCTTTCCGCCTCACTCTGCTTCATACTATGGCGTTAATAAATCTTTAATACATTACCTCATCCATGAACATGATTTCTGCCTGAGTCCCATCGGATTGCTTCGGCTGTGGGGATGAAGACGACAACTCCCATGATTCCACACTCAGTCACGGCGTCATCTAACTATGCCTTTGTTTCTTTCGAATACGCGCCCTCTAGTGGCAAAAAATTACATATTGTGCCTTTAACCAAGTCAGAAACATGATGTAATTACTATACAGTGATACAAATCAATAAATTGTTGTTTTGAATGGTTCTTTTGCATGAACTGTCCGAAATAACTTAAATTTACTTGAATGAATTGCATGAGAGTTTCAGATTAACACATTAACTAGAATGATTCGTACTTATGAGAGAGAACTATTTAGACAAGCACATTCAATTATTTCCTAACAGCTCACTTGCCTGTAAAGCTGCGTGCACAAAGTAACATTTAAAAGGGATATGTGACTTTCGTTTTTTGGAAAAGCCTCCACTATTTTGAAAGCAGCTGAAATTACTCTCCAGCATTGCTGTCTACATATGAATATGTGAAACGGCAGTATTCTTCCCCATTTAGGGCACTGTCAATTTTTCTGTTTTGTAGTGAGAGAACCACAAAGACCAGCCGCTTCCAGTTAACCAGTAGACAATAGATATGCCTATAAGCATGCTGGCTCTGTTTGTTGGCTGCTCATTCATGGCTGCTTTACTCTTTACTTTGGTTAAAAAAAAAGAAACTTTAAAGTGAAGTTTGTTCTTGCTGTCAGTTTGTGAATATTTTCCCATCTACTCCCCCCTTTCTTTTCAGCATTTTTTTCAAAACCTGTGAGAATCCAAATGTGCAGAAAATGGAGGATGACAATCTGAGAAACAGACATACTGTAGAAAAGTTTTGTACCACTGCTCACAGAGCCTGCAGGAAATGTACACCAACTTTGCAGATGAAATACATCATATAATTAATGGTTTGAATCAAGAGATATGCTCTAAGGACTATGCATAAATAAAATCAAAAACTTTGAAAGTTTTTGTAAGTCTCTGAAAAAAGTCCATTAGTAAATAAATAAATAAATAAATAAAGGTTGATGGTTTTAATCATTCCACTCCAGTGGCCTTTTGCATGAAGCTCGCTGAACAAACTCAGTTTTTCAGAGCAAGTTTAGAGTTGACAAAACCAAACAAATCCAATCTGGTTTAGATCAGGGGCCTGTATGTGAATTCGGTTTAGCTGGCTGGCCAGGTAAGTTTCAGTTTAGTTTGCACCAACTCTCGTTTTTAGGTACCATGAAAGTAGTTTGGCTTTAATCGGTGTTCATCACCATAGTAACTTACGATCCACAGCTAACTTGCTCTGGAGCAGGTTATGTTCTGGGTTAGAGATCCAAAATTTGACCAATCAGCTTCGAGCAAAGTGACACATCTCTGACACAATAAAGTTACTCCCCCAGTTTCTCACTGGGCACTACATAGTAAAACATTTTTAAAGATACAATCATCGGGCTTTTAGAGATGACTATTATAATTATTATGCCCTTAATCCATTACACAAGACAGTTTAGTTTAATAATAATTATTAAGCATTTATTTAAAATGAATAGGTCTATAAATATGTGCAATATAAATAAGTTTTAGAATCAATAACTTTAAATATGACTACATATGACATGAGCTTAGATTTTTAAAGTGTTTTATACCTATAAATATTATCAACTATATAAACTAACTTCACAACTTTTACTTGTACTGATATGGCAAGATGTTTTCTTTAAGATGTCCTCTTTCATGAATAGACCGTTTCATCTTGCTCTGTAAATGTGTTTAAATTCTTCATATTTTTCATTTTTTTAATCTTTGGTAAAGGACTCTCTAGTGAGGAGTGAATCAGAGTTTCAAAGCATGTGATTGGCTGTTTGTTACTGATGCCACACTTCCATGTGCACATGCTTCATGAACTCAATATCAAAGCTTGAGTTGACCGAGAAAGACGATGATCAGCGTCATGATACCAACAAAGCCGGATTGGACTAGTTTGGTTTTGTCAACTTAAAACTAATCCTGTAACCCTAAATTTGTTCAGCCACCATCATGTATCATGATCAGCGTCATGATACCAACAAAGCCGGATTGGACTAGTTTGGTTTTGTCAACTTAAAACTAATCCTGTAACCCTAAATTTGTTCAGCCACCATCATGGTACAAGCCCCAGGTTCAGCATTGTTGATATAAACGTTCTCTGTCAACTCCAGTTTGATCCAGAGTTTGTGATTACAGGGATAGTTCACCCAAAAATGATGTGATCCGCCGTAAAGCAAGAACAAGAAGACGCCTCACACGTCTGCTGTTGAGAACGCGCTCAGGAGGACGCACCACCGCTCAGGACTAGGGATGCAGCGATTAACCGGTTTCACAATTAACCACGCTTTAAAATGTCACGGTTAATTAACTGTAAAAAACTCAGCTACACCGAGTGTTTCTGTTGCACAGAACGGAACAGTTGCAACGTGCGCAAAACGAAAACAAATTTACACTAGCGGTGCACCAGCTTAAAATGCTGTGCTTATCAGAGACACGGAGGCTACTAGATGAACTATGACAGAGGAACCAAACAGCGAAGCTTTATTTCCACCAGAGAAATGCATGAAGACGATAGTGTGGGACCATTTTGGGTACACAAAGAATGACCAGGGTGTCATTTAAATATTGCCGTAAAAACTGCAGCTAAAGAGCGAATACACGGCTTTAAACTATTTTAATGCACGACGTGAAGGCAAGACTGACGCGAAGCTGCGGCTCGTTAGCTCAGCATTCTGCCCACTTCAGATCAGACAGATGAAATAGTGTGGTAAGATCACATTTATTTGAATTAATTAATTATAACATTTAGCTACTTTAATTAATTATTCGATCAAGAGAGAGAGCGAGAGAGAAGTGTGTGTGTGTGTGTGTGTGTGTGTTGTGAACCTGCGTCAGCGCGTCTCTCTACAAACGTGTGAGTTTAGCTACTTAAACAGTGATTTTACCCTCTCCTTGCTGATGAATATGTAGCAATTCAGTATCTAAGCTATTTTATTAATAAAAGTCACGGGGCAGGGTTCACAACAAGTTTGTGTCCTCGGGAATGTTTGTATGTGTGCGCAGCGCGATCTCCGATCTCACAAACCAAAATAATAGACATGATTTTCTCAGGCCACATGTAAAATCATATGAATTATTATAAAAATTATTCAAATAAATATGTATGGATGACAGTTGATTTCAATGATAGTTCAGTTTATTCCCCTCATTTTTAATAGTTTCCCTTGTGGGATAAATAAAGTTAATTGTCCTATATTAATAATACTTATTAACATTGTTATCTATAATCCCTTTTATAGTATTATGCATAAGTCAAAAACCAACAAGATTTTTTTTTTCACCATGTTTCCAGTTTTCTGCCTCAGGTCCAAAAGAAATGTAAAGAATGTACAAACTGAAAACACTAAATACTTTTGTGATCTATTTTCATTAGTTATTTTCAAAAAGAGAAATACTGACTTGGATGTTTACAGAGGCAGAGGTCACCTTTTCAATAGCAATTGGAGAGATGGACTTTTGTTTGTCTTTTTTATTATTATTATTTTGTGCTGTATTTGTTACTGTGTTATTTCTGTTTCTAAAGGCAGCAATAAATAACACTTTATTATCTAAAGAGTGTCCATGTGATTTTATACATTAATAATTTTGTGAAATGAATAAATGCATAGTAATCGTCATAACCGTGAAACCGTTATTATTCCTCAGACAATAATCGTACCAACAAAATCTATAATCGTTGCATCCCTACTCAGGACAGTTCGAACAGTTCGGACATTGCGTGAATCAGAGGTAAAAAACGTTATAAATACTGTTCAGTTTCTTGCACAGACCGATCGTTTTGTGTCTTTAAACATCAATGTATCGTCACGAGCCGCATGGTTAATGGTTTTGTTTTAATTTGGTTTTGTTTGTGTATTTTTTTTTTTACTCTCAAAGCCGTGATTCCCATTCACCTCCATTATAAGACTGAGAGTCTGCAACGGTTTGTGTTAAAATTTGTTTTAAAATACAAATTGACCCATGTCTGACTCATGTCCATCTTCTTGAGCAGTGTGTTTCAGACCATGTTTGAAAGAACTGATGCTGAATTCTGAACATAGGAAGTATTCCTTCATTGGAGGCTTTTTATTAAGTGTGTGCTTTAAAGCTGCAGTCCGTAAGTTTTGCCTCTTCGTTGCCATCTCTGTTTGAAAACCTGCAAATGCAGCTGTGTGCGGAATTATCTAGCTTGCGTGGGTTATTCCGCTGACATGGGCAACCAGCTCGGATGAATCTAATGTTTGCAGGATATATGTTCTGTCAGTCAGTCCTCCGCCCATTGATATTGGACCTGTAACTTCACAATCACATATTTTATCTACGCTTGGAATATATGACTCAAATAAGAATTTTCACCGTATATTGTCATCTGAACAAATAAGTAACAAGTCTGCCACGTTCGTTCTGACCAACTGAGGAAAAAAGCATTTCAATAAATTGCACTACCAGTGGTGATTAATCTAACGATTGGTTAGCTCATATCACATCAAACCATGCTAATTATTATTATTGTTATACTTTATTTTTATTATTTTATAATTATTATTATTGTTAACAATATCAGCATTGCGTGACTCTGAGTATTGCATATTAGCTTGTAGATTGCAATTTCTGTACAGTCTAATCTCTTATTGTCATACCATTCGAATTTCATATTAAGAAATTCTATTAACCCAAAACTTGAACGGGTTGTCTTTAAAATACAATCTTGTGTAATCCCAGGCTAGCTCTAATCAAAGCACGTTTAAAACTTGAATATAATTTAATTTCATTCCGTGTTTCATAAACACATAATCCTTTCTGGATTACAATCCGCCATCAAAATAATACATTTAATTATTCTAGCTGCTGTGAGAAAAGTCTATAAACGATCCACCACCTCCAGGATCCTCACATGCGATAGCCTAGTAGCCGGGACAACTTTTTTATGTTTACAGAAGTGATGTAATGACGCATCAGGATGCTCGAATTTCCCGCAAAAATCTACCCGTACCACTCAAATAAAAAAAAAACATTATTATAAGCTAACCGTTATGAACCGGGCTAAAGTAAGGCGATAGTTTTGAACACTGGCTTGTTATGTACTTGCTCAAATATTGATTTTGGATCATTTTTAACCAAAAAAAGTTACGGACTGCAGCTTTAAGAGTGTAAAATGCAAAGGTGTTTTTTTCTTAATTGTTTAAGAGGAGAGATGTCTAGATTCTTTGAAAGTCTACAGTAGAAAGGCTGTCTTCAAAAGGGATAGCACACTTGTGGTTATTATTAGTCATTTGATTATTGGCAGCGTTATTGACAAAGATTGTTTTGAATGCGTTGGGTTGTTTGCACTGTGTTGACTCTTCAGTTTCACTTTCTCTCTCGGGTGATTGTGACAAAGGCAGTGTTAAGCAAAGAAGATCTTCCATTCTCAAGCACAATTGTTCAAAAGCTTTTTAGGCATGATCTAGGCAAACTTTAACTATTAGGAGCCAGTCTAAATTATGTTTCTATATGCAGGGGGGGCTTTGTAAGGACTTTTGATTTGTTGTTTTGATTTTGACCGTGTGCACTCTGATGCTGTCTCTCCCATGCAAAAGCAGGACATTTGAATCTACCTTTGGTATGTGTTCTGCAATGGACAGAGTGGCACCTCTGGGATTGTCATCTCGGATCTATAGTATTTTGTTACGTATGAGTGGAGATGATCGGTGCACACACATTTGTTGGCTGCTTCTGAAACTCCTGTGACTTTCTCCCTGTCATCTCTATGATGCCTGGTTTTAAGGGAGAAGATAAATGCACTGCTTCAAACCTCTGATGCAAAAGTCTTGAGTGGGCTGAGGAGTGACTGCTCTGAGTCCTAGCTTCAGTTCAGATAAAAAAACAAAAACAAATGGGGAATATTTGTTCCTCTTTGCATCCCAGACCAAAGGAAACCCATCATACAATTTATAAATGGTATAAAACAATATACCATTTCAAGGTTTTTTTTTTAGAAGCGGACGTCGTCATAGTTGGGTAAACGTCTAGGCGAGCAGAAACTACAAAATCTGTATACACTGCTGTTTAAAAGTTTTCCCCCATTTAGGTACTCCCCCACGTTTCTATGTGTTCTGACGACTAAGAAGATTGCTATGTTGTTACCAGAAGTCTCTATCTCGTCATTATGGAGCCTGCATTGTCGATTTGTAGTGTCTGGACCAATCAAACCCACAACTTTTCATTTGATTTAACAAATCAGTTATTCATTAGATTAACAAATCGTCACAGTCCGCTCACCCAATAAACTGGGTGCCAGGATATGTCCCGGCAATTCGAAACCAGGCCCTCCGTTCCACCAGGGCAACCTATGCATGATATTCAGGTTTTGATCCCCACATGGGGATATGTGAGTAGGTACACAAAGAACGACCTTATTTAGAGGAAGAGAAACAAGCACGTAGCAATGGACTTCTCTAATTAATCCATTAGGAAACCTTTTTGAATGAAAAACATCACCATTTTATCCTTCGAGTTCAGTGTGTATGTGTTGTCTTTGAGTCTTTGAGTACTTTTTATGGAAGGCTTATGATGCCGAAACCCTCATTCCTGTCATCTCCTATATAGGCTAAGCCGTACATGTGTAGTATCCTTATGAATTAGCTTCATGCTGATCTAAACAAGGAGTGAACTATACATGTTGGTAGCATAGGCCTTAATATTATATAGTGTATGAGATATCTTTTTAGTTAATTTCGATTCAGTCCATATGACATTAACATGACTTCCCAAACAAAGAGTCAGAAAAACTCCCAGTGATTTTACCACACTCCCACTTGGGATTTCAGGCCTTTCTCATTTGGAAAGGCCCTTCTGAGAGGCCGGGAAGCTTCCGCAGACCTTTAAAGGCCTAAACTTCAGGACCGCATGCCAGTCGGGGTTGGGTGAATATTGAGAAGATGAGAATGTGAGCACATATGTCTCAGGACATCCTAGGCTCAGTTGCCAGGGGGGGATTCACCGGCTAGTGACTTTTACATTCACCAACTTCTCTGACTCAAACTGGTTTTGTCATCATATCAACAATCAGCAAAGATCAACCTTTGCAACTCTCCAGCATTGCATTCTATAGCCTCTATTCACAGACGAGCAAGTGCAACGTAGCAGGATTAGTCTTAAATTGATACTTAGGCACATTCTGATACATTTGTAACAAAGTGTGGTGAACTAGAATATGATGTTCCCTTTCAGTCGGTCACTCGACGTCACGTCGGATGACCGACAAAATAGGGATCTCGCTTAGAGAGACCAATCCAATTAGAGTGTAAACTAAACGAGCCAATGCACAGTTGGCATGCGATTATTGCATTCAGCTGCTGCTGATCACAGCGTGAGTGTAAGTAGGCAGCAGATGTAGCGCATATTCAGCTTTTTCGCTTCGGAGCCGAGCGATCACATCGTTCTTCTCCTGACTACTCTACTGAGAGAAGAGGACTGAACGAGTTCAGCGCTCTCTTTGAGAGCTCTTTGTGTTGGCGGTACGGCGCTTCAGCGTTGGTGGTTTCCCGTGTCGAGTGGGTTTCACACATCAGGCTGCACTACCCCCTGGTTGTGTTGCAGATGATCATCTCACCTGTGCGCCTCAGCACGCTAAAATATCTTTTCCCCCTAAAAGAGCAATTTCGGGTGCACCTTTTTAAAGACGACGTTGCGTGGCAAAATTGACGTTACGTCTTTGTAAAGACGAAGTGGGTCTTGCTATAGACAACGTATCACCCCGGGCGTTCTGGATGCGGTCGTTACCTGGCGCTGGGTGATGGTCACGATCGCTGCCTCTCGTGCCTGGGCATGAAGCACGCTGAGGTGGCTTTCGTGGATGGCTCATGCTCCCATGGCGGGAGTATGACCATCTCGGAGTTGCGGACCGGACTCCGTTAACTGCAAAGGGGCGGAGTGCCCGTGCCACTGCCTGGATCTGGGGTTCCCTCTGGTGGCAGCTGGGGCGTCCTTTTTCTGGCGGTGGGCACTTTGAAACCAGCGGTACCCTCCCGGGGGGTACCACCTGTTTATTCCGAGGCTCCCCCCGACGATTGGATGTCGATTGCAGCATCGGAGGGTGAGCCAGAGCTTTCTGGAGAGGAAGATTCGGCTGCGCTGCTCTCCTCTGGGACCGTAGCAATGACTGGATCGGATCCAGAAATAATGTCTATGCTTTCCCGGGCCGGCGTAGGGGTAGGGCTCGAGTGAAGAATTTCACCGTGTCCCGAGCCCTCAAGGCTGAATGATTGGTTTCTCGGGGTGACTCGCACTGGTTCTCAGCGCCCCGCCCCGGTGCCTTTCTTCCCGGAGGTGCATGAGCAGCTCAACAGGTCGTGGACGGCACCTTTTTACTGCCGGAAACCGATCTACTGGTATCTCCTCCCTCACCACCCTCGATGGTGGGGCAGCTAGGGGGTTACAAGGGTTCCCCCGGTGGAGCAGTAGGTTGCGATGCAGTTGTGTCCTAATAACGCCTCCAACCGGCAGGGAGAACCGTACCTCCCCTCACGGGTCTGTAGGTACTCGACTGGCCAGCAATGCCTATACGACCTGTGGAGAAGCTGCCTCCGCCTTTCACGCTACGGCGTGATTGCAAGTGCACCCGGCCAAGGCACTGAGGGACTGAAAAAGTTGTGGTCACGACGGAAGTTCATTATACTTTGATGGTTTCTGGGTCGTGCGATGTCCACTATGGTCGGTTCCTGGTTGAGTTTCGCAAGTTCTGGTGTGGACTGGCTGGACATTGGGAGATGGACAAGACACGATTGATTGAACGCTTTTTCCCAGGTCAAGCGAGCCTGCTCGGCGGTACGGCCTCGGAGCAACGTCCAGGGTCTACGCGACCAACGCCAGGACAGAGGCCCACATCAGGTACTCCTGTCCCAGGCGGTGCGTGATTGCCGTCGCCGAGGGGGCCATTGCCTTTACCACAAACACCCCAGCAGAACGATTCATGCGGTCCTCCGTGAAGGGTTCTGACCAAGAGGTGGAGGGACGTGCTCTTCATGAGATGGTAAGCACACCACTCCCTCCCACGGAGGAGGGCCGGGCGGATAACCCTATTTCATCTTTTCCCCCCCACTGACCTTCGGTCGGCCGGTACCCAATTATCGAAAACGCAATTCCTCTATTTTCGGGTCCACAGCAGTGTGGCCGGGGGGTTGTGGACGACTCTAGGGCGTACACCATTAACCTCCTCTCTCGCCGTGAGCAGCAGTTGGGCCGGATCGCGCAGAGGACGAACACCAACGGACTCCCAACGCACCTCTGCTCGAACCGCTTAGGTCAGTGTTACACACACCAGGACCAAGCTCGGAACGGCTTCTACGAGACGCTTCCCGGGCAGGCGTCCCTGCGTTTTCCCGCTACCTACCATCTGCTGGGTTACGCCTGTAGTTATGTTGATGCACTAGCGCGGGGCTGGGGCGACGGTGGGGGGGGGGGGGGGGGGGGCCTTGCGTCCCAAGGCCGCAGCTGGATGGCTCCTCGAACAGTCAGGGCTCTTGGCTGGACGATTCAGTCGCCCGGAGTCCCTTCCCCAAGTAATTGTGGCATCGCTCAGCAACATCCCCCGTGAAGAGACGGCCGATGTCGTCTAGTAGCAGAGGATGGACAAACTGGATAGTGATACCATCACCTGGCTTATCATGGCCACAGTGAGGTGTGCCCTGAGTCACGTTCATGAGTTGTCAGAGCTGTCAGTTCAAGCTAGACAGTGTCTCTGAGATTCACCTGGTCTGCGCGCGGCTCTGTGGAGCCCATTCGGCCCGCGATATCTGTCACGAGCTGCGGTGTTTCCGGGCCTTGATCCTCCCTCATTCATTCTTGGGTATGACAATTTGGGATTGTATTTAGCCGTGTCCATGCTGGAGCCGGTATCTCCTTGTGCCTCACATCAATAAGGGTATTTGTAAGCATCCTGCGGGGCCCCGGATTGCGGGTTGGCTGCCAAAACCTACCTCCAGAGAAGTCCATAACAGTAGAATCCTGTTGAGTTCCTCCGTCCTCTCGGCAGCCAGACGTGGTGGAGTGTCCGGTGCCAGGCCTTCACTCGTTGTATCCTCGAGAACCGGTAGAAGGCTGGTTTCCATATGTAAGACCTAAGTGGATTTCATATGTGTAAAGTCCACGGTATAGCATTGAGCCCGTGTTTCCCCGGCAGACTACTGCCATTCCAAGAGGGTTCAATGAATTTAAAGTATAATGAGGGTCGTCTAAAAGACTAATGTCAATGTCAGTTCAATCACCTCCCTTCTTCCATATGCACCTAAGGAATGTCATTATGTGTATTGCTTCCGAAACCTCCTACGGGAAGGTTCGAGCTTCCGTAACGTCCCTGGTCCGAGTGGAATGGGTACGTTTTCCCAGTGTTATTCAGTCTTACTCAGTGGGTAGTGCCATCGTAGCTGTAGCTGGTCCTCTTGTGCAGGCCCTGGTCTACGCCAAAAAGTAGGGGCGCAGGTTGCTTTCACAGGACACTGGAAGGGGCAGTAGATGCGGCCTTGTTGGTTTTGGGATCCCAATTTCTCGGTCATCCGACGTGGACGTCGGGGAACGTCGGTTACGTAGGGTAACCGGAGTGACCTGAAGGAGGGGACCGGAGAACGTCACGCGCCACAGGCTCCTTACACCGCTGATGAGGCCGTGTCACCGGATCGGATCTCTCAGCGAAAAAACCGTTCTCTCAATCATATGCGCTGCACTGCTGCCTACTTAGTATCACGATGTGATCAGCACGCAGCTGGATTGCAATAATCGCTGTCAATGTGGCATTTGCCTGTTATGTTACACTCGAAGTAGACAGTGGGCCCTAAAGCAAGATCCAATTTTCATCCTTGACGGGAAGTCTCTTATTTCTGTTCCCTCTTTAAGGGAAGAGGGTTACCATACCTTGTAACCGCGACCGTTACTCTCTCGTTCGTTAAATCGGCCTGAATATGCCAATGTTTCAATAACTTCATTGTCCCTATTTCTCTACTTTTACTGCAAACTTTATACTCCTTTTCTCACTATATCCCAATGTCCTATGCGTGTGTGTTTATGTGGTATGTTAGACTAGTGTAAGTGTTTATGTAGTTAATAAAGTCTTGTATCACACTTGACGTGGTTCATTGCTTGCTTATAACTGGAGTCACTTAATCATGCAGATTTATGCTACAGGCTCTGTGTAGTATTGTACAGTAAGAAAGTTATTTCCCCTTAACCAGGAAATTAACGTTCTTAAAATTGACAAGACAGTTGACCCTGAGAGGCCAATTAAATATCTACAGTGGCCTACATACTTATAATTCATTATAAACTAGGTATGATTAATAGTCATAACTTCCCAATGAGCTGATCGATAACAGATTGAGCTTAAATGTAATATCGAAAAAATGGTAATCTTGTAAAACATTATTTACACTCTAAAACTAATGTGTTGCGATTTTTAAATCTTTCCCCACATATATAATTGAGCCATGAGCTAAAGGTCTGAAATTTTCAGCATTAGACTCCCCGTCTTCGCGTCACATGATCCTTTCAGAAATTTAATCTGTTGGCAAATAGTTTGGTCGCTTAATAATTTTGATCATTCTTCATGATTCATTTACACAATATAAAGTTAAAATAAAACTGTGTTGATGCAAAATCTAAATATTTTATAACATTACTAAGTATGATTATCACAACTTTATAATCAATACGTTTTTGACACATCCTTTCTTGCTGAATTAAAACATAATTATTTCGGAAAAAAAAAATATGACCCTAACTTTTGCCAGAAGGGTATATTGTTACAAAAAGAGTTTATTTTAAATAAATGCTGTTTTTTTTATTTTCTATTAACTTAATGGAAGGGACTATTAATCAAAGCCAATCCAGTAAAATAGTATCACAGGTTCATAACAATATTAAGCAGCAAATGTTTCACATTGATAATAACCTAAGCATAGTAGCAAACTTCTGAAGGATAATGGACACTTTGTAAGGCTGGAGGTATATGATGCTGGACATATTCAGCGTTAGATCACATATTTTAATATAGAATATGGATTATATATACTATCATATTATATATATATATAATATAGATATACATAACCTCTAAAATACTCGTTGGGTTAAAACAAAACCAATTTGGGTTATTTTGGCAACCGAGCACTGGGTCAAAAAGGGACGAACCCAGTGCTGGGTTGTTTTAACCCAACAAGGGTTTTTTAACCTTGGGTTATATGTTTGACCTAGCATGCTGGGTTGCTTTTTTATGGTTTAAAATGACTGCATTGCTAGGCTAAAATTAACCCAAATCGAGCTAGACATTAAAACTACAAATCTTGTTCATTTTAAAATCACACACAGAATGACTATCAAAAGGTAAACATTTATTTAAAACAAGAGAAAACAGTCAAAAGTAACACGCATGTAAGAAGAACTGACGCAAAAAGATGGTCTATTACTGCTACAGGTTATAATGAAGAGCATAGAACCATTGTTTGAATATTCTTTTAAGAATCATTTATTCTTGGACTTTTTTGGTAAGGTTTGCGATATATGGTTCTAACATATTATACATATAAGACACTATTATAAAATAGTGTACATTTTAGTTATTAGTTATTAAACATATTCCTGGACATGACAGTACATCCACCCACAGCCATAAGCATAACGAAATTAGAAGGGTTCTCACGAACCTTATGTGTGAAAGAATGTGAGCATGGGTATGAATGACAGAGTGTAAATTCCATTTCTACTAAACAACACAGAACAAGCATTTAACATTTATTATTACAAATTATACAACTTCTATGGTTGTTTTCTATAAGTCTATGAATACAGATCTAGTGAATCAATGTCAATTTTCCTGATCTCTTTCGGATCTCTGCTTGTAGTATAGAGAAGCACCCCACCATAAGACACACAGCAAGGCATGTGACATTTTTACACTTATCCAGGGAAGCCTCATCCTTTAACAACCACTGTGGACAAGTCTGGGAGCCGTAATTTCTCTGAACAGACATGGTCGACGCTAAGATATAACTTAAGATGTATTCGATATATAAGATATTGCACATGGTACTAACTTCTCATCAATGAGAACTCTGTATTCTGAAAGCTTGAAATACTGATTAGTTCTAGACTTTCGCAATGGATTAACACAAAATATAAAACTTTGGGTTATTTGTGATTCGCTAAGAGTTAGACAAAAGGTCAATATAGCGTTCTGGAATGAACATAGAGGCCAAGGTACAATATTTTTGTGTGTGAAAAATTCTTTTACCAGAAAGGAAGATCAAGACTGAATGACTCTCCAAATCAGACAATCAACGTTGGTTTGACGTTCGCTGCAAGGAAAAAAACAACTCAGAAGATCAAGGAGTTCGTAAATAAAATATGAACACGTAATCATACTTTTGTTGCATCAAAATGTGAGGTAAGCAGGCAGGAGACCACAGAAACATTTATTTTCTAAAACCCCAATAAAATCCCACAATGCTCAGAAAGAACCTGATGTTCATCCTATTAACATCGCTGGGCTTTCAACATCTACTAAAACAACATGAAAAAAATGTTACTCTTAGTAAAAAAATTTAATTTATATAACATTGAGCATTCTGAAGTTACTTGCCCTTACACCCGGTCTTTCCTCACTCTGAAGAAGCTGAGAAAATAGCGCATCCTCACACCGCCAGCAGAGGTCTCCTGGGTTTTGTTAACTCCCGGCCGCCTTACCTGGCCACAACTGAAGACAAAGCTCAAAAAGTTGAAATATAAACACTGCAACCCACATTACTTTTTATACTATTATCATGCATCAGTCTTCAAAACCTTCGGATAGTTTTTATTACAGAACGCTCGTTCTTCAGGAAACTTGATTAATTAACTGTGAAACGAAATGTAACGAAATTCATGTAAAAGCGGAATTGGGTACAGGAACCCTTTTTTATTAACCTCAAAAATTATTAAAAGTAATATATGAAAATCTTAATGAATATGACATAAGACACTCACTGACGTTATATTAAAACTATCTCTTTCGTTCAGTAAAAGAGGCCGTTTACGATTTTCTGGGCGCGAAATTCAGCGTCCGCGTATTTTTCATATAGCTCGTTTCTGAATATTTCCAAGTCCAATGAAATCTCAAAATATACGTGACTCAAACAAGAAGATGACTTGAATTTACTTACATTAAAAAACTTTCATTGGCACTCGTTCCATCTGTAGACAGCTCGAGAAAATGTGACGGTCTTCCGCACTGGGCGTTCGCGTTAAAATGACGTGCGTGCTATGTTCTTTCAGTCGCGTTCCAAACCCAGCACAGTTGGGTATAGATCAAGACCCAATTTCAACCCATCACTTTTAAAATACAACCCAATTTGTCTCTTACCCAGTGGTTTCAAACCCAGCATTTGGGTTGAAAAAACAGGTTTATAGAGGGTATTTATATATATTACATTATATATATTATATTATATAATCTATAGTAAGTATACCACAACAGGGGTGTGATATTACCTTGACACACCCGGCCAACTCCGCCACAATGCGGGTAAAAAAGAGCTGGGCCGGGCTACGCTGTAAATCATAGCCCAATTTGGCAGCCTGGGTATTTTCGTAAAGTACGTCAGATCTACATTATATTGGAATATTGACTAAGGTGATTGGCTGCTGAAACAATTCAGCGTTTTGCCAGCACATGAATGACTCTGATAAAAATATGTAATATGTAAGAAAAAAACTGTTATTTGGATGTAAGCATTTACATTTTCGTAATTTTAAAAACATTTAAATAATCCTACCTCCCAACGTTTTAATAATAGGGTATAATATATATATTATCACGCGAAAAGCGAACCCTTGGTCTGGTGTTTCTATACTACAAGCATCAGAATGTGAACACAGGTGCAAGAAGGTACGTTTGAAGCTTTGGAACAACATTCTTGATTGCCATCATCATTCATAATTCATGAATGAGCAGTAAAAGATTAGCAGTAAAGATTCACATGTTAGAAGATTCGCAATAAAGATTCACATGTTTGAAGATTCGCAATAAAGATTCACAAGTTAGAAGATTCACAATAATATAAAACTTATATTGCAGAGATGGCTTGGAGTGGGGAAGAGTAACAGGACATGGTATGACTGAATGGCACCTTCACTCTGCCTGAAATGGAATGACTTTCTGATGTCAGGGCAACAGCAATCAATTAAAGGCTCTGATTTCTCATAGAGCTTTTTGTCCTTGTTTTTTTATTGTTTGATTTCAGCTCATACAATTCAGTTGTGACCTGTTTAAAAAAAATAATAATATAAAAAATAACAATATAAAATTAAATCAATATTTTTATTTCAATGATGGTGTGAACCTTTTGAATCGGATGATCAAGGGAAATATGGAAATATTTTATATAGCTTCTGAAGGGCAGTAGTAAATAAAAAAAGATCTTTAAACAAAAAAATGTGCACATCATCCTGTTCATAACTTTACACTCTTTATTGATGTTGTTTGATAAGTGTCCAGTTCCTGTTTGCCATGCTGCTGAGTGGTTTGCGATTGCAGCTCTGTGTAGCTCTGTTTTCTGTTGGAATCTCTATCTTGCCATCACTCTCTGTTGTTTAAACTGCTAAAAAATAACTTCATTCTCACCATATTTCTGATATTATCTATCAAACTAATTTGACATTGTTCACTTTTTAATCTAAACTGCTAGTGCAGCAGAAAAAAACATGTGGAAGCTGCTAAATCATATAGAGAAGGACTTAGTAAGCAGGAAAGGGCGGAATATTTTGACAAACTAAAGTTAATAGGTGGTAAAGATCTGGACTGCATTTCCCGATAACAGTGTCTCTTAGCGCGCTATGAAGACTCTAAAGATACACCTTAACTAGGGGTATACCTTTCCTAGGTGTGTTCCCCGAACTATACCTTAGGATGTTGCTTAAGGTCAACCTTCTTACGTGCGAAGTTAGCAGGTGCTGTCCATGGCAGTGGTGCTGATTAGGTTGATATCGATGGCTATTGATATATATATATATATATACACAGTGTGTGTGTGTGTGTGTGTGTTTGTATAATTTTCAAGATGCGCGAACCTGCAACCTCACGGCCAAAAGTATTCTGCCTTAACCAGCTACATTAACTGGCTGTTTGGCTTCGCTTGATTTTGAAAGGGTCATTTATATTCTCATGTTCATATATATTATGAAGGCCTGGTCGAGCGCTTATGGGTTGGCGATGGGGATAAGTGTCCCGTCAACAAGGCCAGTTACTCACGGTACACCCGCAATGGCATGGAAGCATTGATGTGCCTCCATCACTTCGTGTCTGGTGAAAGGCATACGTAGGCTATGTAATTGGTGGCATGACGGAGCAGGATGTTTGTGACTGTGTGAACGCACCGCCACACCGAGGTCTTACTCAGCCCATATCCATCCCCAACCACCTCCAGTAAACTCCCCACAGCATAAAAACGGAGAGCAGCTGAATTTCGGGGCTTAGGGGGTAGCTCCGTCGAGTTTGTCTTGACAAAGTTGTACCAACAAGATTTAAAAGCTGCTGAATTTGCTCCCGTGGCAGGCAACATTTTTGTAGAATTGTATCTTTTGACATATTCTGACACTATTATGAAATAGTGCACTTACACTAACTGGCTCCGCGGAAGCCATCTTTAATTTAGGACAACTATTCGCTGTCTCGCTGCCATAGTTTTACCAAACTCCCCATCACATTCATTCCCTGTAAATTAGACTCCTAATTATGTGCTGCCTAATAGTTTGCCAGCCGATGTGCTTTTGTGTATTATAATGGAAAAACTAACAACCATCAGTATAATGACAGTTTTATTCTTTGCATAAAAACACTTCAATTAATTGAACACTAGGTGTATTACAACTTTAGATTTGTAATATTTATTTGGTTCTGCACTTTCTTGCCACAGAATTATAATCGTATCGACTGAAATGTGAAGGAGCTTTTTGCACAGTGGTGGCCACTAGCGGAGTGAACTGTGAACACCGATAATGTATAGCTAAGAGTGGTCTAGACAACTTACGAAACTAAGAAACAAAAAAAAAAAAANTCAGTCATTCTCGTCATGGGCTGTAATCCTGTAGTGTCATAGTGTTAAATCCTCTGTTGCCCCTATATTGTCGGCGCGCCACGCTGTGTTTGGTGTGTTTATCTGTGAGTGACACTATTGCCAAACCAGTCTTTTAGAAAGTAAACTTTCAAAGCAACTTTCCAATAGGATTTTTACCCTGAGTGTTTACAAGCCCAGCCTGTATCCTGCTGCTCAGCTTATCCTGTATCCAGCAGCTATCACTGTTCCTGCAGGAGCAGGAGATCGAAGTCTCTTTCTTTAACAAACGCCCATGCATTGACATGCATGCCTGACATTTCCTTTAATAGAAAGGATTTCAATAAAATGCCAGTGCACGGCAGAGGTGTGGTTATGACTTCTGCTAAATTGTTTCTGCGAGTATCAGCCATTAGAAATGCTAGGAGAAAAGAACACCATGCTGAATCAAGAAAGAATGTTTAATGGTATATGGTTCAGTGGTAATTTAAATGAAGGGCCATGTGTGCTCTTATTGAAGCACACATCAGCTCTTAGTGCAGCTTCTTGTGTTATCTGCCCATTTAAGGTTTGGCTGCTTTATCTCTCTGTACGGACCAAAGAAGTGCAAAAAGCCAGTTAGCGCGTTGTATAAACAAGAAATGGGAAATATTATAGGGACTAAGCAAATAAATATAAGGTTTAAACAGAGATGCAGTCCAATATGTAGCTTTGTTGGTAACTGTGATTTTAAAAGACAAAAAGAGAGCGATCGGATACAGATGGACGGAGATTTTTTTCTTTCTTTTCTTTTTTTTTTGTAAATTGTGGTGGATGTTAAGCATTTTCTTCTTGTTTTTAAGAGAGAACTGTGAGATTCCAGAGTGGGACAAGTTTGAAACGATTAGGCTTTTAGGGGAAATTACAAAGGTATCGTTTGACTTTGAAATAAATAATCTTGTGGCGTAGTTTGTAGCCTACTTTTCTGGCAATTTTGTTGTTGTTTACTCACAGTGTGATCAATTTTCTGAATGCTTGGCCATGCCGACCTTACCAAATAGTGTCAGAAAACGTGATTTTATAGCTAATCAATTGTGTTTTACACACATTTAGATATTTTCGTTTTGATCATGCATGTTCGACTACGTTTCTTATATTGCGCGGAAGTTTTCCCTTCCACAAATAGGCTATTCTAGTTGAAAACTTTTGAGAGTGTGTGTGTGTGTCTGTGTGAGGAGAGAGACGAGAGAGAGAGAGAGACCGAGAGCGTTGAGAATTTTTCTGATTTAATTCTCCGTTAGCGAAGCATTTTGGACAGTGTTTAATGCGGCTACAAAGGGTCAGTTACTGTCAAAACGTGACCTCTCAGACCCCAGAGGGCGCCAGGCGGTTTGGACAAACCTTTCATTTGTGGGACAGGACAGTCATTCACTCATTCAGTACGAGCGAATAACCGAAAAAGAAACCCTGAAGTCATTGTTACACATCGTACGTTTTAGAAAGACAATTATAAGAAATCACAGGTCGCGAATTGTATGATGATTGCTTTATTGACATTTCACTTAAATCAATATTCATGCTGTTTTTGATACGTCCCATAGATAACACTAATGTTAAAATGTCATAAAAAAAGCGAACAAAGCCTGTGATATTGTTTACATATCCATATAGCTGAAAATAAGGAAAATGCACGGAAACAATACATGAAACAAATATAAGCTAATCACCAATGATAAAATGCCAGCGCTGCATTCGACACTATCGAACACAGTATTCTTTTGAATAGAATAGAATTGCCATGGTTCAAATCATACTTATCTGACATGTATCAAATTCATTTTTTAAGGGGGGGCAAAGTTGAATGAAGAACAGTATCATAGTGTTACAAGTGCAGTATGAGTCTTCCACTAGGGCCTCAGTAGCTAGGGACCGTTGCATTTCACGTCTTTTACATGTTTACCCTTAGCAGCGATCATCAAAAAAACCATGGTGTTAGATTCACTGAGTCCGGGTGATGATATGCAGATTTAGATTATTCATGGCAACGAAAACATCCAGTCACAAAAACTAACAGATGCATAAGCTGGATTATTAAAAACTAGATGACTAGTAATTTCCTACTGCTAAATTCCTACTGGATTTGATAGGACGTTCCTTGAAAGATAGTTTCTAGATATATGGAAAAACCAACTTTGCCATCTTAAAATATATGAAATTCTGACCTACGCTCTCAAATGTCGAAATCAGAAAATTAATTAATGGTTCAAGACCTCATGGTAGATTATTGAAATGTTTTTTACCTTGGGTGGTTGACTTCTGCCCACACTAACAGCCCTAAACACAAGCTCAGCTGGTCCAAAATGAGCAGCTACTAGGGCCTATCGTGACGGTAACCTCGAGTTATGCTACGCCTGATGACATTAGGGGGTTACTTGGGAGCACCAATCATCTCTGACTTTAAGAGAAAACGGCAATGAAATTTGGCTAGTGGATTTTGCATACCTGATCCACTCCCCGTGCATACGGGTATAAATAGGCGACAGGTGCATCCACTCTTCAGATTTTTGCTTCGGAACCGAGTGGATGAACGTGTCGATCTCCACAAAGCCATTCATCATCTGTCTGGAAGCTGTTCTGGTTGGCATCACGGTGCGAACAGCGGTGTCCCTGTCATCAGCGATTCCCCTGGGCACTTCAATCTAAAAGAGCAGTTTTCCTCAGTTTAAGTCTTTTTAAAGATGCCGATCCGTCCGTGTCCTCTTGGGTGCGGTCGTTACCTGTCTTCTGAGGACGGATACGATCGTTGTCTTCGGTGTCTGGGCAACTAACACGCTGAAGCGGCGTTCGTGGATGACGCATGCATTCATTGCAAGTGTATGAGCATGACCTCGCTGCGATCTCACCTCTCATTTATGAAAAGAGTGGCACCTTCTGCCGTCACCCGTCCCGGTCTCTCTGGCTCGAGCAGAGGACCGCCGGATGGCGCTCTGGGAGATCTAAGGGTTACGATAAGAGCTTCTCCGCCGGGCACGCCCCCACGGACCTCTTATGCCTCACGCAGCGAGAGTTCCATTCGGTTCCCAAGTAATTCTGCTGGCCCTTCTCGTGCGGCTACCAGCGTTTCACTCGGTGCACCCCCAGAATATCAGATGTCGATAGCAGCATCGGGGGATGGGCTAGCGTCCTCTGAGGATGAAGATTCGGCGGGCTGCCCCCTGGGTGTTGTTGCCTCCGCCGAATACGGGACCAGAGCGAAGCAATGATTGTCGGGCCCAGCCGTGAGTATCGGGCTGGAGGCAGTAGATGCCCAGTCCCCCACGCCATCCTGGATGGAATATTGGTTTCTCCAGAGCCGGCGCAGTCCGGACTCCAAACAGCCGACACTCATGCTCGGTGCTTTATCCGGAGGTGCATGCGGAGCGACGATAGTACGTGGATGGCCCCTGTTACGGCTAGAAGCTGCTCATCTCCCTCCTCCATCCTCACTACCCTCGATGGCGGGGCGACCAGGGGGTACATTGTAAGCTCCCAGGTGGACGGAGAGGCGGTTGCATGTGCAACTGTGCCCGCCAAAACGCAGTCACCTGGACGAAATGTCACGCACCTCCCGTCCAAAGCCGAAGCTGACAGCGCTCGCGGCTCAGGCTACAGTGTTGGGGCAAGGCAGCCCCGCCCCGGGACCTGCATGCCCTGGCCTCTGCAAGTTAACAAAGGGGACAAGGCGACTCAAAGCCCAATGCATGCAAGGGTAGGTTAAGTTCTGACCGAGGTTTGACTGCAGGAGCTGCACTCGGTGACTCACCTCGCTGTAACAGGCGACGAAAAGTCATGCTGCTGGAACTCGGAAGGCGATGTCCACACTGGGGTCCAAGAGTGCCCATCTCGGGCTCAATCTGGCAGAGATGAAGAATGCGACAAAGTGCGCTTTCCTGATGCTCCCATTTCCCAGGCTGGGTTATTCGGCGACCCTGTCAATGACTCCGCCAGCAGTTCTCGGCAGTAAAAAGGCAGACTGTGGCTATCCAGCACATCCTGCCCCGGCGTGAGACATCAGTCACCGCTCCGCCGCGGGCCAAGCCTCAGCCTGTTCGTCGCCGTGGTCACCCTCCTGCGTCCTTCCAGAGCCCCTCCGCCCTGTGCTGAAACTACATTAAGGCCAGCGTGTCAAGCCTCTAGCAGGAGTGCGGTTTTGGCCCCCAGTGTCCCACAGCCCCCCCCCCCCCCCTGGCCACGACGTTGTCTAAGAAGTCGATGAAGCGGCCCTAACATGGGCAACCCGGAGACGTGGGAAGCTGCTCTTTCTCAGGAGACGGCGGAGACAGCGCCACTCCTTCCGCCGGAGGAGGGCTGGGTGGAGAATCTGGTTTCATTGTTTCTGTTCAGCGCTGCTCAAGGGCCAGCATAACCCACATTTTTAGAGAAAGAGCAATGTTCTTTTCCTCCGGGTTCTCAGGGCCATGGGCTGACAGTGAGCGACGCGCCGCATCCTTACTCTTGCCCACGATGCCCCCCTTTGCCAGCAGCCAAGAAGTTGCCGTTGGGAGACGCGTTGCCTCTCCATGCAGCTCTGGCCAGTCCCTCCGGGGACACGGGGAATTCTGCTGTGATCAGCCAGAACGCGATGCCTTCTGGCCTATCCAGCTCAACTCCCCTCCGCTGCACCACCATGGGTGCGTAAATTGTTCCTTTGGTGCCACTTGTAAGGAGTTTGGGGGCGTGGCTTGCACTGCCCAACCCGTCCCGTTGGCTCATTCGCGCAATCCGACTCGGCTATGCGATTCAGTTCGCCAGGCGACCTCCCAGGTTCAGCGACGTCAGCTCGTCGCCCTGACGGCAAACCCTGGTTGAGTATCCTCCAGCACCCCCGGCAGTAAGACTGGGTGGAGAAGTCCCTAGGCCCAGTATCGGTGTTAGCTTGCCAGGGTCTCTGGTCAGACCCCGTACTGGGCTAGGTGTCCATATGGCTTGATTCCCTGCGGGCAATCCCATATGTGTTTTCTTCCACTGTGTTCTGTCAGTCTCTGGTACCAAGGTCAGCAAATTTGTGCTGAGGCAGTGGGAAGGTTACGACCTTTGCGTAGCACCTGTATGACACGCTTGCCAACATTGGCTACGTCATGGGGTTGTGACGGGGTTCAGGTTGTGGCGCTTTCCAGGGCCCCATAATGTCGTCACAACATAACTTGTAGTCACCGACAATTAGGGAACGTCTGGGTTTGACGAACCACATTCCTTGATGGAGGGAACGGAGACGTTATGTCTCCATGCCACAACCTTGAACCATAGCTGGTTGTCAGGGACAAGTTCTCGGCTCCTCAGCGTAAAACCTGAAGAGTGGATGCACCTGTCGCTATTTATACCCGCATGCACAGGGAGTGGCTCAGGTATGCAGAATTCACTAGCCAAATTTCATTGGCGTTTTCTCTTAAAGTCAGAGATGATTGAGGCTCCCAAGTGAAACCCCCATAATGTCATCACGACATAACATCTCCGTTCACTCCATCAGGGAACGAGGGTTACATACATAACCGAGACGTTCTTCTGAACATGAAGTATGACCATATTAGTCTGGTTCTGTCAACACTGCACTGACTCCCTATTAAACTTACCTACTTTTTAAAATTGTGCTAATTACTTATAAAGCGCTGAATGGTTTAGCTCCTCGGTACTTGAGCAAACTCTTATCACATTATAGTCCTTTACGTCTGCTGCAATCTCAAAACTCTGGCCCTTTGATAATACCTAGAATATCGAAATCAACTGCGGGTGGCATATCCTTTTCCTATCAGCACCCAAACTCTGGAACAACAATACATAGCATTGTGAGGTCACAGTAGCCACCCAGATCAGCCATATCCAGAATCACGATGGTCCCGTACAGCTCACCTGGCCGGATCCACAGTCAAAAGGGATGGATACAGCACCTACAGTATGACCTCTACCATCATGCATTAAGCGGAGGAAGACACAGTCAACTAGATGAACCCTAGAGACAGATGCCCTGTGAAGACCTTGTCGGCCATCAGCACAAGACCACGAAAACCAGACGCAGTCCCTGTGAGATCCACTATGAATGGTTGAAGCTGGAATAAAACCACATCATGTGGTGTCGTCTGGCCAGAGGAGAAAGGCCCTCTAATGCGTGAGTTCTGGTTGTGCACCCCTAGGATTTTTCTTCAATTTCCTGTCGGCGAATGGTTTTTGGTTCCTTGCCACTGCACCCCTTTGCTTGCTTTAGTTGGCAGGACACAATTTCTGGCAACATTGTTGATTGCACAGACACTATTAGAAGAGAACTGAACTGAGCTGGACGACGACATCACTGAATCAACAATGCACTGACTTTAACTGATAAACTGACTGTTTTCTAGTGTCATCTTGCATTATCAGCACGTTTTTCCTGTTTAACACTGTAAAGCTGCTTTGACACAATCGGGATTTTTATATTAAAGCATATATAAATAAATATTGGACTATTACAGTACATACAAAGTTACATCTCTTGCATTATGTTGCCTTCTTGAGCAACAGTAAATGTTTTCACCTTTCAGTTGTCCTCAGAGTGAAAAGATGGATCTCAAAATCATTAGTCATTTTTGGAAAAAGGGGCTGAATATTTTTTGATAGTAGACATAGTGTAGTTTAGAAAATCGAAAATAGTACATAATGTTGTTTGACAGAACAACCATTAAAAATCATATCTGCCACACCTACTTTGGTTCAAGTGTATTTTCTTACAGAACAGCAATCCAAACTGCTGTCATTTCTATACCTACTACTACATACTTTTCTACACCACAGCATTTGTTAATACAATGCAGTGCTATTTGGACAGATGGACACTGCTCTTAGTCACTGGAGAAATGGAGGCATTAATATCATGCCCTGCTTGCTAGATGCTTTTTTTGTAGTCTGTGAACCTGAAATAAGACATGCAAAATAGAGTGATAACCATTTGTGCATCATCAGCCTACCACACTGAATGGGGGGGGGGGGGGCATATGCTTTGATACAGGTCAGTCAGTGTGTGATATACAGTAAACTGTATGCTAAAATTATTCCCCCCTAGGTTTTTGCTTGCTTCTATCTAGACCAGACCATGCAAGAAAAAACTGAAACGTTCCACATACAGTAGTGTTTGCTTTTGAAGACCAAACTTTCATATTATTTAAATTATGTAGTTATAATTAACAAATAAAACTTCAGACAAAATACTTAGAGCAGGACAGTAGCTAAAGGTAGTTCAATATATCTCTTTGTGGAGAGAATGTGCAGAATTGTTCATTGTTTATTAGCCCCACCATCCTCTTTGTCACTGCCTCCACTCAGTCCAGGCTGAATCTTATAATAGAGCTGGCATTCCTGACCAGTTTGTTCAGATGCTTTGACCCCCTGGGCTGATGTTATTCCACCTAAAGAAAAAGAAATGCAGCTAGCCACACATTAGTAGAACATCCCTCACAGCCTTCTTCACATTTGGACACACTTGAGCCATTTCAAAAGGAACAGCATGCTCTGGCCTTTTTGTGTTGTTATACCTGGGCCAAACTAATAAGTGCTTGAGTCAAGCCACATAATCGGGTAATACTTTAATTGTAGTCAGTTTTGTATTAACAGCCCCAAGTGTCAATTGCTCATTTTAGAGAGAGAGAAAGAGAGAGAGTGAGGGGGAAAAATCGTTCCCATATGGCAAGTAACTTTCGCAAGCTGGGAGGTATTTCATAATCACCTTTTTAATGTCCTGTCAAAACATCCACCTACAGGTAATGATAGCTTAAAACAGCAATTATACTTTAAAACTAGAACATGTCACAATGTCAAAACCTGTTGACCTTCAGCTTTGTTTTTGTTGGCATAGCTAGTATTTATATGACTTCATATTTCTTTCATACTGCATCTGACCACGTGCTTTCACTTGTTGCAGAAAGGTTTGTCGGCTCTCATTGACAGTGAACTTGCAGATCTATCTATCTATCTATCTATCTATCTTACACATGCACGCACACACACACACACACACACACACACACACACACACACCACACACACATACGTGTGGGTGTGTGTGACATACACATCCTCTGAACTTAGGAAAGAACCAGAATGATGTTTCATGGTACAGAAAAAAAAAAGTTGTGATCAGTGACTTTCCCTTATGAGACTGATCCAGCTTAGTCAAACACAGGTATCTACTAAACTATCTATATCCATCCATCCATCCATCCCGCTCTTTCTGTTTTTGAAAGAAGTCTCTCATACTCAATGAATTTATTTTGTAGCAATAAACTACAAAATAAAGTTCAACATTGTCACCCACGATGCTCCTAAGAAATAATTCTAATATGCTGATTTGGTGCTCAAAAAATATTTTTGTTTTTCTCAGTCGCTTTGGTGCATTTCTCAGATCAGAAATTAAATTCTCAAAACTACTTGTTCAACCTCCACATCATCTAGTCAATTGTGCACATCATAAAAGCAGTTTCTCATTCTTTTGAACAAGTTGCGATTGCTTTGGTACATTCATGCAATTGATTATTTACATTTGTCTGCGGTTTTCTACATTATCAGTTGCTAGATAAACTTTTGTTGTAACTATGGAATACGTTGAAAAGAGTTATGTAGAAGTATTTACCATGAACTTTACGCTGGTAATGTACCTAAGAGAAAACGGATTTCACAGTAAGTTTTCAGAAGAGAGAGAGATTGTTTTAAAGCTTGTTGTTTTGTAGAACATCACAGTTATATATGATATGAGAATATAAATAAATAAGTAAATCGGGTGTACTTGTTAAAAAATATATAACTATATTTTCAGAATGACATAATTTTTTTTTCTTTACCCCAGCCACATGGGGTAAAATGCCCCCTGGGTGCATGGCATAATTACTGTAGTTACTCTGTTCTGAACATCAAATATTTTGTTTTTCCATTAAATGTATTCTTACTAGTTGGTAGAATACATTATATTTGTACTTTATGTTAAAAAAATTACCTTAAGTTAGCATCAGGTAGCTAGTTAGCTATCCAGTTAGCATCAGCTAAAAATATTTTTCAAATAGGCTATAATAATTTTGTAATTCATAATTATTGATTATATTCTTTTTCATTTTAAGCTAAAACTGCCTAAATGTATAAAGCAAATTGCGCTGTCAGACTGGGGGCAAAACGCCCCCTTGATACAAATTTCATTTTTGTTAAAAATCTAATAACATGAAAACTCTGGACATGTTTCATACTTTGTTTATAATTTATGTCGTTGTCACAAATCATGATAACTATTCTGGGCACATTTTAAAAAAATTCAACACAGAAAAAAGTACACAGGTCCTTAAGGGGGGTGTTTGCCCCACTATGCCCCTATACTTACTGTCACTTTTGATCATTTTAACTGTTGTCCTTTCGGATAAAATTATCATTTCTATAAAGAAAATAAAATAAAATAAATTAAATAAATTAAAGAGATAGTCCAGCCAAAAATTTACATTCTGTTACCATTTACTCACCATGTCATTCCAAACCTGTGACATTCTTTCTTCTGTGGAAGTCATACAGGGTGATTAAATAATGACCAATTTTCATCTTTAACTATAAAAACTCTACAATGATCAAGTTTACATAATTTCTTTATAGATAACAAGAGCAGGTTGGTTTGCTAACATTTCCAGTCCTGTTGTTGGGCTTCTTGGGCAGGCAAGATTGAAAAACTGTATGCAGGCCATAGTTGTAATGGCCTCTGTGAGCCATTCATTTGCATTGTATTCATCCATGTGTGGCCAAAGTGCCTTTGTTCAATTTACCGAATTACCTTTCAAGATGAGTAGCTTTCAGTGTAGTGTATTTCAAACTGTGAGCTTGTTTGCCTGTTTCCTGTTTTCTCTCTCTTTCCATATTTTTAGATATGGACACAAATTATCTCTGCAGCTCATTTCCATGGATGCTTGTTGCATAAACTGCAGTCTAAGTGAACAGGAAATAGAAACTTACATTTACATCTCCCTCTCACACATACTCATATCATCTTATTTGTGTTTTCCGTCTTCATTTCTGATTTTCCATTGTACTTGCTTTTAAAATTGAAGTGGTTGAGATGCACATTGTATTGTTATGTAAATGTCAAAAGATGCCATATCGTGTGAATGACAAACTGGTAATGCAACACAGTGAAACATCACAGCCAGCTGTGTTTGTGGGCAAAGCAGTACACATATTTTAAAAACAAACAGACAGACGGACAGACAGTGTCTGTGCTTCCTCTTCAAAGCAATACAACAAATTGTGTTCAGTCTTAAGAAATCCAAGGTCAGTTGCAGTAGTTTATTTGCAAAGAAAAAGAAGGAACTCTTCTGGGGATTTCTTAACCTCAATCCATTTCTGGTGTTTTGGCCAATGATTAGTTTAGCATATATGCAGGGAAGCACTGAAGTCAAAACCTCTGTAGTCTGCCTTTATTTATACATTAACCTGGCAGAAAAAGCTTACTGTAGGGGGCAGTTCTAGTATGATGCCTGGAGGTATTTTGATGTACCAGCATATTAATGTTAACTGAATTAGAGGAGGCAATTCATCTGTACACAAATTTGGATGCTGAAATACCCCATTATATATTTGATGCTTTGATCTCACTTTTGGGGTGTGTTTGCTTTTGGTACACAACATACATAACAAGCACAGAAGAGAGAAAATTTAAAAAAAATAAATAAATGAGTATTTCTCACATTAGTAATTAAAAAAGGTGTAGAACGCTTTTCAGATGTGGGTCAGAGCTCAAAACAATGTCTCTCTACTAATAAAGTTGTATTTTTAAATAATAAGACAGGATGTTTTACAAGTCTTTGAAACTAAACAGCTCAAACAAATTAATCAGAGTTTAATTAATTATCTTCTGTCAATAGCGTACATTTAATTAGAGGTTACTGAGCAGTTTAAAACCACAAGTGGACAATATTGACAAACATGTATGGTCACAAAGGAGAAAGAAGACCTCTCCTTTCAGCAGACAGATATTTTAATTAAAATATTTATTGGTTGGCATCCAAAGTTCACAAGAAAAAACCTGCCCTGGTAGACAGAGCGCAATGGTACGATAATAAGATGTAAAATATTGTCAAAATATTGGGCAGGCACTAAATTATGATTTGTACCTTAAAGGTCAGTGCTAGAGGCAAACAGACAGTAACAGAACTGTGATCTGACTAAACTCACTCTACCAGCATAGTCTTCCATTTTAGGAAGCCTTGAAGAGTGAAACGAGTTTGATTTCTTCATTACACACCATCAGGTGTGGTGTGGAACTATGACTCTGGGCCAATCTGCTACCACACTGCTGTTTCACTGCGATCACGTAATCAGGATTCATCACTAACATGTATGGTACCACTGGAACCAATCTAAGATTTGACTTTAAGTGGACCCGCTCTCTCTATCTTGGTGTTTCGCTGTCCCTCACTGACAGCTCTCTGGGGTTGGTGTGTTACAAACATAGAGAGAGCATCAGTGTCAGACTCCAGACGTTAAGGGGCCCACTGAATGAAGCATCATATGGGATTAATGCCATTTAGCATTCACCACCTGTTTCATAAATGAAAAGAAATGGGATCCGAGCAAGATAAAGGGGTTCATTTAAATATATGCTATCAAAAGTGTCATGGTTCCAACAGTGGCAAATAAATGGTCACCTTTTCTCTTGTTACTTTACCCTTTAGTTTGACAGCAGGTTATATGAGATGGTGGCATTTAGCAATCTGATTGGGTTCTAAGAGTCTGTCAGTAATGCAGGATTAGTACGGGGGTTGGCTGTCAAGTTCTTATAGATGCATAAAGATATGTGTTTCATTTTTGACAACTTCTAAGTATCTATGTTTATTCCAAGAAGAAATCGTTAGACATAAAGGAAGGTGACCTGAAAGTGTTCTTTCCCCAGCGTCTTCTTACTTATGAGGCACAAATACAGCACAATGGTAGTCACATGCTATTGAGAGGAAAATCGCCTCAATTTGCATGAAAGGATTTATTAGTAGGAGGTCAAGTATGTCACATGATATACCATCACTGGCACATTATTAAGAGAACACATGACACAGTGCCGATCCTAGACTTTTGGGGGCCATACGCAAAACTCTCTCTCTCTCTCTCTCTCTCAACCAACATTATGCTGTGAGCATGTAAAATATGCTGTTGCTGCATGAATAGGCGAATCTAAATGACCATAGCAGATCTAGACATGTGAAGCTGGGGGAGGTGGAGGGTTTTAGAGGAACTCTGATGGCCCACTGCAGGATCAGCTTACAGTGAATACTGAAACAGACTATTTAAATGTTGAGCAAGCAAGCTCATTAACAGCAGAATTAGCAGAGGCCAATCAGCTTGTGACATGATGTGATTGCTAGTAGATTGCATGTAAAAGACTTATCAGCCTGAACCATGTAGAGTTTAATGACTAAACTATATATCTTCTGTTTAGAGGACTTTACAAGATGTGTTCTGTAGTAACTGACACAAAGACATTAGTAGTAGATCCTTTAAGTCCTGCAAGTTGTGAGGTGGGGCCTCCACAGATCTGACTTGTTGGTCCAGCACATCCCATCTATGCTAAATCGGACTGAGATCTGGGGAATTATGTGGCCAAGGCAACACCTTGAACTTTTTGTCATGTACCTTAAGTCACTCCTGAACAGTGCAGTGAAGACACTGCCATCAGGGAAAACTATTGCCATGAAGCGGTGTATGTAGTGTGCAACAATTTTTAGGTAGGTGGTACATGTCAAAAAAACATCCACATAAATGCCAGGTCCCAACAGAACATTGCCCAGAGCATAACACTGTCTCTGCTGGCCTGCCTTATTCCCATATTGCAGGCATATTCAAATGGCGGCCCACTTGGTTCCAACCGGGCCGTAAGACAATGGCAACGGCAGCACCATTTCTAAATAAAGTGAGCAGCGCTCTGCAGCCCCATATGCAGAAAACTGTGATGCACTGTGTGTTCTGACACCTTTCCATCATAGTCAGCATAACGTTTTTCAACAATTTGAGCTGGAGCTCTTCTGGGTAATCAGACCATATGGGCTAGTCTTTGCTCCCCATGTACGTTAGTTAGCCTTGGGCACCCGTGACCTTGACGCCAGTTCACCGGTTGTCCTTCTGTGCACCACTTTTGATAGGTACTAACCACTGCATACCAGGAACACCTCACAAGACTTGTTATTTTGGAGAAGCTCTGACATAATTATCTAGTCATCACTATTTGGCCCTTAAAGATCTAAGTCACTTAGATCTTTTCACTTGTATTTTTTCCTGCTTCCAACACATGAAATTTAAGAACTGCCTGTCCTAATATATGCCTCCCCTTGACATCTTCCATTGTAATGATTTAATCAATGTTGTTCACTTCGCCTGTCAGAGGTTTTAATGTTGTGGCTGATCACCCTTTCACTTTGTATGAACAAAAACATTTGAAACATTCTTCAAAATGTCTTCTTTTGTGGTGAAAGAATGAAAATCAAACAGGTTTGGAACGACATTAGGGTGAGAAAATGATGACAGAATTGTCTTTTTTGGATGAACTATCCGATTTACAAGTTCCATAAATAGAGCTGTGTTCCATTGACAGTAAAAAACTGTCATAAAACACATAACAATAGATCTGTTCAGCCTACTGTGCTAAACCCTAAAGAGCGAAAGAGAGAAAATGAGTCTCCAACTCTGTTGACCTCTTCCTGCGCTATTTGCACCATTGTCATTTTTGTCTCACCATGCCATGTGGAGCTTTCTTTGCCTCCAGTCATCCTATTCATTCGCTCTTATTATCTCATTACTGTTTAAAGAGCTCACGTGGTCTGGGCCTACTTCTCAGGGAAAGTCAACACCATGGGGGCAGGTGTGGGGACAGAGCAGATTGATGGATTTAAAAGGGGAGGAGGAGGAATGGGGCCTGGTCCTGATATTTGCAAGTGTGTTGTTCCACCCAGGTAAAGAGGAGGCATAGAGGGTAATGATAAGGGTGTAATGCCGAATGCCCTGGATGTATTTTATCACCGCATGTTCTGTATGAATGCCACCGACCCACCTCCCTCCGCAAGCCTGCATGACACACTTCATTAATACTTTATAGAGTCATCCTCCAGGAAAATACTTTGTCAAAGTCAGGGGGTGGAACCAGCTGTGCAAATGCTTCAATGCGGTTCAATTCGTTTGAGATGATCTGGGAACACAGTGTCCTTTACCTTTTGGATCTGGCACAACATGGGTGGAAAATGTGATAAACATATCTACATATGTTCTTGCAGCTCAAAAATTACATTAAATTATTTTTTTATTTTTTTTATTGTCTTGAGTATATACTTGAGGACAACTGATCATAGGAATAACATAATGTAACCCAGTTACAAAATAGAATAATTTAATTTAAAATAGGAAAATTAATACATAAGTTACTCTTTCTTTAAGCCAATCAAAATAGTGTATTGCGTGTTGTCCTGCCTCTTGGCAGGGCTCGTTTGTTGAATTTACTCATGCAAGTTAGGTTTTCAGACTACGCAGATCGCACCACACAGAGAGAGCCCGTCTTATTGCTGATTGAAAAAAGAGTTATATATATATTGTCAGGAGATAGCTGTGGAACAGCATCGATTGTTAAACTGTTTTATTAATCAAGTTCCTTGTGTTTCTTGGTGAGTTTTGTCAATTGTTTTGTTATATTGAGCGATTTTGATCTGGTTAGACTAACTGGCTAAACAACATGCTGTGTAACTGCATAAGGTGCTATTGCATCACAATTATTAAGATCAAGTTACAATAACATATTAACTTATCTAATTTCAGTTAAATGTTTGTCTTTTATATTATAAATTTCTATATGAAGTTCTACGTTGTTTATTAATTGTGATGTTGAGATATAAGAGCTTTTTGTGGGCCATATGAGCCATTCATCTTAAATGAGAGTGTTAGATCTATTTCCTTGAACATTGAAAGTGTGTGTTAGAATTTAGAAATAATACATACTGATGTATTTTCCATTTCCCTTGTACTGTGGAACTTACAGTATAATCTTTGAAATCGAGATGAAGAAATTGAAATGCATTTAATTTTATTTCATTTTGTTTGTATGCCGGCTATATTCTCTAGTTATTCTGTACAATACTTTCTACTAAAGTTACATTGAAACTTGTCAAAAGGAATTTGTCTTTTCATTGTGTTACAAGATCTTACTTGAATCTCTTACGAACCTAATGCTTGTGTATTTGCCTATAGAAGGGTTACAATAACAATAAAAATATAATGCAGAGTATACAGTGTACATAGAAATGGTGAAAAAAACTATATTGGCTATTAACATTGTGGAGGTTATAATCTAAGCTTTTCTATTTCAGGGCACATCACTGGAAATATTTTACTTCTTTGTACAGCTGAAAGAGCTATTTTCAATCACATAATGATAATATCATATTTGCATCAGCTAGGAAATAGTGGTAAATCGGAGGAAGCCGTTAGGAAGAATGGGATTAAAACTGTGTGAATTAGAATGTGAATTATTAAAATAAAATGATTCTTAAATGTATTTTTTTTTAGATTGTTACAATAGTAGAATATTTTTTTCTGATTTTATGGATTGAATAGTGCACATCTACATGTTCTGAACAACAGAAACATGAAGTTTAACTGTGTTCTACTGTAGGGAGACTATAAAAACAACTCAAAAAGAAAATTTCGGCAAATGAGTAAAAAAATAAATCCATTCGGTGTTCTTCTTTTATAAATTTGAAATGAAAAATGAACAAATGCATGCATACATACATACAAACAAAAATCCAAACAATTATTTGAAAATTATAAAACAAGATTTTGTATTTAATATGGCTCAACATTTAAAATACTGTTTTCTGTAAATGTTTAATCAGGAGAGCAGTGAAAAATTAAAGGGCTCATATAAAATGAATCAAGTTTTCCTTGATGTTTTGAGATAAATAATTCTTAACACTGTGAAAACATACCTTGACTTTCAAAATGTATATGTACCCCAAAACAGTTCATTCTTAACTTTTTGAGCCACTTAGTGACATTAAGGTGATTATATAGATACATCCTGATTAATACTATTATTCCTAAGAAGAGAAGTAATTATACCAATAAAACATGAAAAAATAGGAAATTAGCGGCTGAAGTTTTGGCATGTTGGGGTTTGTGAACCTGTCACATTGTCACTTTTAAAACTGTATTAAACTCGACAAACTCACAGCTGATGAGTAAATTATGCCAAGTAACAATTTGCACACAAAATGAGGAAATTTGCACAGGAGTGAAAATGTTCTGTTTAATGCTAAAGAAAAGAAAAGAAAAGAAAAAAAGAAAAGATTATAATGTCTCAGGGTTAATCGTAAATATACAAGCCACATCATGACGAAGGACCGATTGGCATATGGGAACGAGACACTGGTCACTCTAGGTTGGAATGAAAATAGAGACCGAAACGGAACGCAATTTTGTCCGTCTTTAAGGCTATGCCGTATGACCACCTATGGGGAACGCCTCATTGTGTCCCGTGTCTGAAGCATACATTGAAAATACACCAACTCGTTGGCCGGCGACAGCATGACGTCACTACCGGTGCGACTAAAATATAAATAGGCGCCGGGAGAACACATAATCCACTTCTCCGTCTGAAGCTTGCGTCCGAAGCATGGCAAGAAACCTAGAGGACGCAGTGTCTCGTTCCCTACTCAGGGAACCATGGTTACATAAGTAACCTGAGACGTTCCCTTTCATGGGAACTTCGAACTGCGTCCTCTAGGGGTCGCTATGGGGAACGGTATACCCACGCCACCATGCTGAGGGGAGTGCATGCCAGAACCATGGCGAGCACTAAGTACCAACTCTACCATATTGCTATGGGAGTTGCCCCTGGGACGTTTAGACGGCTGTCAGTGACGTTATTCCCTACGGCCAAAGGCCTAGGCTACATACCCCAAAATACTTACCTGTTAGGGCCAGACTCCTGGGCCCGGGTAGAGCTCAAGACTTGGAATCAGAAATAAATTCCTTTAAGGGAATACGACCAAGAGCCTAGAATCATACTAGTCTTGGCCTGTCACACAGGGGCTACCGCACGTTTGTCTTTGCATGTGGTGAAGGAACTGTCTCAACAGACCCTTAGTAGCAACACCCTGTTAAGTAGGTATCCAGAGGATAAATAGGTGGAGTGGTGCCCAAGGCAGAACCGGGGTTTGAAACCACTCAAAAAGAGCACGAAGTCTTGCGCGTAGCTCTTACCATACAGGATTTTTAGAAAGTGGGCAAAGCATAACATGCACACATACCACTTATGTGGATTTTAGAAAAGTGGGCCAAGCATAACGTGCACACTTACCAGCTATGTGGATTTTAGAAAAGTGGGCAAAGCATAACGTGCACTACACTTGCATACCGTTCTAGGGGTTCTCGTGGCACCCTGAAAAGGCAGCCTATAGATAAAAATAGCGTATCCCCAGACGCTATATCTACGGCTATAATGCTGGAGTGGCTAGCAGTAAATCTGTAGCTGGGGGAGAACATCCAGCTCTCAATGGAGAGGGAGCTCAACCTACAGCATGTTCCCATGGTGGAACAGCTAGCAGTTATTCAACTGAGGAAGCAACCACACTCAGTTCTCAACCGAGACGGGGCTCGAAACTGCAGCATGTTCCAAACTGGAAAAAAACAGGGGTAGCAATAGTTTACTTAGTGTGTGGGGGACAACACAACCTAGGTCTCAGTCGAGAAGGTGGGGCACGGCCCCTACAGCTATGTCCAATGCAGGAACGATAGCAGTCGTTTACCTTGGCTGAGAGAGAGACACAAACCAGCTCTCAACGACGGGGGCTCGACCTGCAGCATGTTGAAAAAATCAGAGGGGAAGCATATGCCGTTATAGCCAGACTCTCATTCCAGGTAATCCTTTGATAAAGGGGAGCACTGCTCAGTACTACCATGAGGACAGCCCATGGAGTGAGGAATCTAACTCCTCAGAGAGGATTAACGCACGAAAGAAAACACCATACTCACAATAAACCTCAATGGTGAGAGGGGTGATTGCCTCACAGGGGATATCCTGGTGATCTGGAAAAACCCCTCAGGGCGACCCAGATACAGTAGACCAGTCAGGGTAGCATGAAAGCGTAAACCCCAGCCCGGACGTCCAGGAAATTTTTGCAGTGACACCGGGGGCCTGATAATCACAAAACTCCCGCAGAAGCCTGTGTTATGGCCGCATGATCCAGGAAGTATGAAACCGAAACCTTACTTACCTTCTGGACATATCTCGACGAGTGAAATAAACACTGCAAGTCGAGCACCCGGTTTCTGAACCCAGCACGGGACACACTGCAAAGAAACTAGCAGAAGGGTACACACAACCACAAGTTCATAGCACAGACATATATTTATATACATATATTTAGACAAGGATCGTACTCACCCACCACGGCTCCCGCGTTGGAGCTCTGTCCGGAAAAGCCTCTAGACCGGACCTTCAGTAAGGTGGTTACTATGATTAACCATAGAACCAACCAAAACATCATAGGTCCAGAAGGAGACTGTTATGCAGGAGATATGGTGGTTACAGGGGAATTAGGAAGGGGAAGAAAAGGGTAGATGTTACACCCCCTGAGAGAAAGAGTGGATACCTAAGTATTACTCTGATCCGGACGAAAACGCTGACGCCTTGTCTGGATTACATCCCTTAGGTCTTGCCTACCTCCTTTTGACCCACGATACTTCCTACCCCTAACCGCAGGCGGAGGAGGAGCGCGAGTCACGACACTAGCCTTCTGAGCCAGTCTCTAATCCTCAAACCAAGACGGGCTAGGACCCCTGGGTTTGTTCGGCTCAGACCCGGACTTCGGGGAAAAGGTTTTGAAGGCCGACTGAGCGCGCCTTCGCCTCCCTGAACTTTTCGATGACCGTCTCAACGGAGGTACCAAAAAGTTCAGAGGGTGAAACCGGGGCATCGATAAGAAAGCCCCTTTCTTTCCTCCTGATGTCTGCCAGGTTCACCCACAGATGCCTCTCCGTCACCACCATAGCTGCCATGGATCTGCCCATAGCAGAGGCAGCCTGCTTATTAGCACGAAGAGCAAGATCCGTGGTGCGGCGTAACTCAGCAATCTCATCAGAAGAAAGGCCCCCGCCTTTATCCAGGTCTTTCAGCAGAACAGCCTGGTATGCTTGGAGCACCGCCATCGTGTGCAGTGAAGCAACAGCCTGACCGGCTGCTGCGTATGCCTTGCCATTCATTTTCGATGTAGCTTGAAGAGGCATGGATGGCAAGGAGGGAGTTTTGAGAGAGGATGTCTCACCCATAGAGGGATAGCTGGCTAGCGTCTCTTCTACCAGGGGCATCCTCTCATAACTGTTTTAGCACATTGCCTCGATGTTGGCATAACTGGTATGCTGGAATCGATGGATGCGTGAGGAAAAACGGCTTCTTCCATTCCTTCTCAATCTCAGTATGCAAATCAGGAAGAAACGGAAGGCTCACCTGAGCTGGAGGATTATGGCCAGAAAAATAACGTTCATCGAGACAACCTCGCGACGCCACTTCCTTAGTCCGCCTCCATGGCAAGTCAAGTCTTGCCGTGGCGCGATCCATAACCCCTAAGAGCTCATCATACGCAGGGCAGAAGGATTGAGAAGGCTCAGCCTCAGCTTCTTCGCTCTCATCATCCATTTCCTGCTCTTCCTGGGCTGAACCCAGCAGAGCACTGGCCCCTGGATCAGATGATGTTAAAGAGAGAACATCATCCTCCAGTGGCTGTCTCTCGCCCCCCGCCGATGAGCACGAGAAGGAAAGCCCCTCTCTAAACTAATCGGCCAGGTCCACCTGAGATCCCCAAGAGCTCATTCTCCTCCGGGCTCAAGCAGCGGCGGGTCCTGAACCGCGGGAAGCAGATGGCTGCCCATCTTTACTTGAAAAGAGAGACAAACGTGAACGGAGTTTTTTCATTGGAAAAAAACTCGCAGTGCACGCAGATTGACCCCTCGAGGACATCACGTGCGTGCTCCTCGCCCAAACAAAAAAACGCAGAAATCGTGTGTGTCATCAGGTGTCAAATAACGATGACACGGATGCACACACCTTCTAAATGCTCTACAAGTGCTCGCCATAATAAATAGATAGCTCTTAATTTTTCCTTGAAAATGCACGCTATCAAACAGAACAGTACATGGAAGACGAAGAGAGAATGATGTAAAAGAAGAGAATGAAGTGTAGCTCCCGGCACCGATTTATACTGTAGTCGCACCGGTAGTGAAGTCATGGCTGTCACCGGCCAAACAAGTTGGTGTTTTTTCAATGTATGCTTCAGACACGGGTCACGACGAGGCGTTCCCCATAGCGACCCCTAGAGGACGCAGTTCGAAGTTCCCATGAAAGGGAAGCAATTATGACACCTTAAGGTTTTTGTCTCAAAACATTTACTAACATTTATTAAGTTGACCTTATAATGACATTGCCTCTTTTAATTAAGCTGTATGCAGCTGTATGCTGTATGCTATATCCCTTGGAAAAGAGGTAAAAGTGTTTGAAAGGAGTTCACCAGTTTACCTCACCAGACTATGCTACCTGGGGATAAGCTTCACTCCAACCATAAAACCCAATCCTCCTCTTCCTCTTCCTGCTTCTTCCCCCTCTTCCCTCCTCAATGCATGTCCAGTAACTGGAGGGGCTGCAGGGGATGGAGGGCCTTGCAGAGCCCCTGACAAACCTGAGCCAGTGAAGCAGGAACCTGTCAGGTCTATTTTTACTGCCAGTGCCCTGGGGCTTCACTAAGCTCTTCTGTGCACTC
>JADLZN010003047.1:0-127500 GCA_018155175.1 Sinocyclocheilus anophthalmus
GGTGACATAATTTCCAATACAGCTCAAAATGGGCTTTGCAGTTCATTTCTTTATTTTCCCCATAGAGAAGCTGATTTTAACAGCAGGTGACAGTAAGTGACATCATTTGCAGTACTTCAAGGGCTCTGTAGTTCATATTTACTAAAACAATTTTTCAATCTGGCAAGTTAGGATCTGATTGTCTGACATTATATAACTTCCACGAGTATTGGGCACAGGTATTTATTTTCACAGGTCTGCATTTAGTCAAAGATCTGACTAGATATGAAGCTGACTTTTCTGGGACTGCCAAATTGAATGATGTAATGTGTAGAGGAAATTCAAACAGGAATTATTCAACAAAAGTATTTTGAGGAATGTGACTAATGCTTCCTTTAGGCCTGAATGTCATTTGCAGTTATAGTAGTGATGACACTGGCTACAAACCACAGCTAATTTATGAGTTTGGGTTATGGCGATTCCCAAATGGCAATACTGAATATGGGTATTGATTGGTTTTATATGACATCTCAGGTGAATCTCGATAAATTAGAATGTCGTGGAAAAGTTAATTTATTTCAGTAATTCAACTCAAATTGTTAAACTCGTGTATTAAATAAATTCCAATGCACACAGACTGAAGTAGTTTAAGTCTTGGTTCTTTTAATTGTGATGATTTTGACTCACATTTTACCAAAACCCACCAATTCACTATCTCACAACAAATTAGAATACTTCATAAGACATAAAAAAACATTTTTAGTGAATTGTGGGCCTTCTGGAAAGTATGTTAATTTACTGTACATCTACTCACTACTTGGTAGGGGCTCCTTTTGTTTTAATTACTGCCTCAATGCGGCGTGGCATGGAGGTGATCAGTTTGTGGCACTGCTGAGGTGGTATGGAAGCCCAGGTTTCTTTGACAGTGGCCTTCAGCTCATCTGCATTTTTTGGTCTCTTGTTTCTCATTTTCCTCTTGACAATACCCCATAGATTCATAGGTCTGGTGAGTTCGCTGGCCAGTCAAGCACACCAACAACATGGTCATTTAACCAACTTTTGGTGCTTTTGCAGTGTGGGCAGGTGCCAAAATCCTGCTGGAAAATGAAATCAGCATCTTCAAAAAGCTGGTCAGCAGAAGGAAGCATGAAGTGCTCCAAAATTTCTTGTTAAAAGGGTGCAGTGACGTTGGTTTTCAAAAAACACAATGGACCAACACCAGCAGTTGACATTGCACCCCAAATCATCACAGACTGTGGAAACTAAACACTGGACTTCAAGCAACTTGGGCTTTGAGCTTCTCCAACCTTCCTCCAGACTCTAGGACCTTGGTTTCCAAATGAAATACAACATTTGCTCTCATCTGAAAAGAGGACTTTGGACCTTTGGGCAACAGTCCAGTTCTTCTTCTTAGCCCAGGTAAGACGCCTCTGAAATTGTCTGTGATTCAGGAGTGGCTTAACAAGAGGAATACGACAACTGTAGCCAAATTCCTTGACACGTCTGGGTGTGGTGGCTCTTGATGCCTTGACCCAGCCTCATCCATTCATTGTGAAGTTCACTCAAATTCTTGAAGCGATTTTGCTTGACAATCCTCATAAGGCTGCGGTTCTCTCGGTTGGGTGTGCATCTTTTTCTTCCACACTGGTTCCTTCCACTCAACTTTCTGTAACATGCTTGGATACAGCACTCTGTGACCAGCCAGCTTCTTTGGCAATGAATGTTTGTGGCTCCTTGTGAAGGGTGTCAATGATTGTCGTCTGGACAACTGTCAGATCAGCAGTCAACATGATTGTGTAGCCTAGTGAACCAAAATGAGAGACCATTTTGAAGGCTCAGGAAACCTTGCAGGTGTTTTGAGTTGATTAGCTGATGAGTCATGTCACCATATTCTAATTTGTTTTAGATAGTGAATTGGTGGGTTTTTGATAAAAGTGAGCAAAAATCATTACAATTAAAAGAACCAAAGACTTAAAACTACTTCAGTCTGTGTGCATGAATTTATTTAATACAAGAGTTTCACAATTTGAGTTGAATTACTGAAATATATTAACTTTTCCACGACATTCTAATTTAATGAGATGCAACTGTATATGTCAAAAAATGAATTACACATACATACACATTTGCATGGGCTAGATATATTTGAATATATAATTTTTCTTTCAATTTTTAATAGCTTTCATATATGGTTTTTACTTTATATGATAATATATTTGATAAAAATTTAAAGGGGTTCATATGATGCGATTTAATTTTTCCTTTCTCTTTGGAGTGTACAAGCTATTGGGTGCATAAAGAAGATCTGATAAAGTTGCAAAGACTAAAGTCTCAAAAAAAATAAAGATATTCTTTATAAAAGTTAAGAGTCAACCACGCCTACCTAAAACGGCTCGTTCTAACAAGCCCCCACATGTCTACGTCACGATGTGGGAAGATTTGCATAACGCCGCCCAAATGTTCACGCAAAAAAGAAGGCGAACTTTTATTCTCGCTGTAGTTTTGTTGTAGCCGCCATGTCGTAAAAAGGCGCTGTGTGTTTTGTTGTAAAGCGAAACTACTTTGTTTGGCCTTCCCAAAAGAGAACGATATCTGCTTCGTCATGCCTGGAGATGATCCGTGTCTGTGGTCGGGCTGAGGGAAAGACATCAACTTTGAGCTGTGGATCACCCCGGATCGGCTTTCACCATGGACAAAGCGGAGTCCAGCCGGGGTCGTCACATGTGGCTGCTGCAAGCCCTCCGGACGCTCCTTCGTTGAATCCGCCGGCTGCACCGTACTCAAGCCCGCCGCTCTGCTCACTCTAGCCCTCCGGCCGTTCCTCACTCTAGCCCCCGGCCTCTGCTAACTCTAGGCCGCCGCCGCTCACTCTAGGACAACTGTGTGTGATTGTGTGTTTCGTTGTGAAGGCAAAACTACTTTGTTGGCCTTCCAAAAATGGACAAAAACTAGAAATCAGTGGTTAAGTTGTATTTACAACACTTTTCCAGAACACTTCAACCCAATATTCAGATGTATCCCAAATAAGCAAATTTTATGGAGGACCGTTTCCTGATCATGGTAAAGTAGACTACAATGCCGGCTGTTCTGACTCAAAGACTGTAAGTACGCGTTTTATATTTAAAGAGTTTTTATATATATATATTTTTTTATATATAAAGACGTTTTTGGGCAGTGTAGAGTAGGGCTTGTTGTTTGTCATTTCTCCGATCACAAATGCAGACATGGTTTTGTTTACGCGGAGCGATGCAACGCAACGCGTAAAAAGACAGTATAAGTCATTATAATCCATAATTATGTCCCCACTGGATGCAACGAATGCCTTGCGTTTTCATGTTTTTGAATCATCACTCCGGCCTGACAGGGCATCACAATATGGTAAGGGGCGTAACATTTCCATCACACGCTTGACGCTTGAGGTATTCGGCCAATCATAACGCACTGGATAGCTGGCCATTCACACCACACCTTGCTTTTCAGACCGATGAGAATCGACGCGTTTCAGAAAGGCGGGAAATAGAAGAGAAACAATAACGTACATTATGTGGAAAATAATGTGTTATTTGAACCTTAAACTGCATAAATACATTGCATTACACCAAACACACAACAATGTTCTTTTTAGCAACATCATATGACCCCTTTAATATATGTACATTTGTGTATGGGAAATGTTATTTTTTATTTAAATTGTTAACAGTAAAAATTTTCGGTAACACTTTACTTGAAGGGGTGTGCATAAGACTGACATGACACCTTCATAATCATGACATGACACATGTCATGAATATGAAGGAGGTTTTATGCATGTTTATGACACTGTCATTAAGTGTCATTCGCTCAGTTATGTCATTTTTTAATGCAAATATGACATTATTTAACCTAACCCTAACCCTACCCTAGCCAAAACAAAAGCGGCTCAAACCATGTAATTGTGTGCATTACACTTAATGGAAAGTTGTCTAAACATGCATAAAAAAACTCCTATTCCCATGTCATGTCATGATTATGATGGTGTCATGTCAGTCTTATGCACACCCCTTCAAGTAAAGTGTAACCCATTTTTCTCTCATTTGCATGACATATGCATGACATATTGATGAATCATGGTTTCTGCATGAAAAGTGCATATATTACTGAAACATTTCTGAAAAAATGCATTTGTATGACACAATTTAGCGCACCCACGTACAAAAACAATTTGACTGATGAAAGCATGCAATTTTGTTTGTTAGCTTTATGTAGGCTGCAAATGGTTTATGTTTGTATTTCAAGCCTGTAATAAACCATTTGGAAAGTACATTAAAATTACTGTTTAACATAAAATTATTACTGTTTAACATTAAATAACATTAAAGGCCAAACATAAATTCAGGAAGTGAAAACTGATTTAAGGCCGCATTTAAGGATAAACTAAATACTTGAGGGATGTAAAATATGCAACTCTCTTGCACATCAAATTTAGTTCAAGGGCCAGTAGTTTGAGATGCCTGATCTAGACTGTTAATATCTCCCTTAATCTTTGGCTTCTTCCTTTTATAGCTCATGACTGCAGTTTTTTTTCTTATTTCTTTTGTTCTTTTGTCAATACACTATTTCCAGATGTTTTATTTTCAACAATTGAGGCCACCTTGTGGTATTTTGATGACATTTAAGACAATGGGCCTGGTTCACTGATAATTTTATATGAATACACTGCAGGTGTGTACACTACACACATACTGTATTTGTTCTTATATTCCTTGTAATGTTGATGATTTTGACTTATTCTAAAAGAGGGTGTACTGTATGTCCAGAGCTAGTATTTACATAAAACACACTCAAACCATGTCTATAAGTGCTTTCACCTTTCTCTCTCCTGATCATCTCCCTTATGATCACCTTCTCATTTATTACTCTTGCTTGAGCACACATAGAAAAGATCTTTGAGCGAAGCAATTCCCAAAACTAGTTAAAATACAATATAACCTGTTTTTTGGCCTTCACTACACACAGTTGTGTTTTGGACCTCATTTGACCTCATTTGTCAGCTGTGCATATACAAGCTATTTTGTCATTTCATTTTTATTTATTGTTATTCAGAGAAAAAGCAATACTTTGCTTGGTTATTCTATTTATGATGTTTTATTAACAGATTTCAGGAGGAGCCAAGCTCGGAGCATCAATTATGCTTATCCTTTACTTTATTTATTATATGTAAGTGTGAACTCGTGAAATTATATACCCTTACATTTCAAAAGTTTGGGGTTGTTAAGATTTTTATGCATATATTTGATCAAAATAAAAGCGTTTCAGCAGTCATTACTCTGGCCTTCAGTGTCACATGATCCTTCAGAAATCCTTCTAATCAAGAAAAATTTTTATTATTATCAGTGTTTAAAACCCGTTGTGCTGCCTTCATATTTTTGTGGAAATTGTGATGCATTTTATTTTCCAGGATTCTCTGATAAATAGAAATATCAAAAGAACAGCATTTATTTTAAATGAAAATCTTTTGTAACATTTTAAATGCCATTACTATCACTTTTGATCAATTTAATGAATTTATTTCAAAACAAACAAATCGATCTTACTGAGCCCAAACTTTTGAATGGTAAAAAATTTCTTGTTTCTAAGACCACTGGGCATGTGATTTTTTTTGTGTGAAAGTGGTTTCAGTTGGTTTTAAATGTTATTGTAATTTATAATACATTTTAGTGTTAACATAATGATGAATCATGATTTCTGCATGAAAAGTGCATATTTTACTGAAAATTTATTGAAATGATCAGCACATGAGCATATGTTGGTGTCCCCTGTCCCCTGAATTTTCCTCATAACCTCATAGGAACAGACTTTTAATCACTCACTCCTTCAGAGTTCTATTTCTAGAGGCTGAAGTAAGCACATATGGCCATTTATGCAGCCCGCCTCGCTAGAGAGTTTGCACACAGACTGCTAGGGGAGAGGGAACTGCAGAGAGTGCTTTTGCACAATTATACTTTGGCAATTACTTACTGAATCTCAGCTCCACAGAGACACACACTAAAACACTATTACAAATGGAGCATCTAAGCCATGGTAAATCACCTTTGAAGCTAATCGGAACGCATATTATGTAAAGCCATTATGATGGAGATGATGAGACCGAACGAATACGGTGTGTTTTATTTTCCTGGCTGAAAACTGGCAGTGTTTGAAGATTTCAAATAGCAGACACATTTTCTTTTAGCACTCACCAAGATTAAAGGGCATCCAGAAAGCATATTACACATTTTTCCTCACATACTTTTTCCACATATTTTCTCTCCAATAAAGGTATTTGTGTCTGTCTTTCCCTGTTCCTGTTGTTCTGTTTATCTCTTTTTGTCCTTGTCCAAGAACATCTTTCCAACCACATTCTTCACATTCATTCAATTAATTTTACTCTACAGATCTGCCAGCAGATGGGAAGAGGAAGAGAGCACTTGCTTTGTTTTTTTATTTATGCCACTCCAGCAGTAGCAGACCCACCGTCTCTCGGAGTAGCAGGTGCTTGGGGGTGATAAGAACTACCTGTCAACTGGTTCACTCTCAGCAGTCACATTGAGGCTGCTGTGTAGTGCTAGACACGGTCAGACGACTGCAGTGTGTGGCTGTGTACATTGAATGAGTAATAACTAAACACACGTGCATTTAAAGGGGTCAAATTATGCTTTTTTAAAGATCATATTTTGTGTATTTGGTGTAACAGATGCTTTAATGTTCAAAAAACACATTATTTTCAAATACTGTCATTATTGTAGGTCCTCTATGCCCCGCTTCTCTCAAACGCTTAGTTTTCTACAACGTCCCTCCTTCCGACAAGCGCAGTCTGCTGATTGGCCAGCTGACCCTGTGCATTGTGATTGGCCGAACACAGCAAACACTCGTCAGAAATGTAACGCCCCTTACCATAATCGCGAGCTTCATCTTTCAAAATAAATGTAAAGACAGTAAATAATGTCATTAGTTTTACCATCAGTTCAAGCCCGAAAAGGGCAACAGACACAGTGATGATGCAGTACACAAGCCGCGGTTAAGACAGCTGACTCCACTTTGATGTGACGCTGTCTCTCTCTCTCTCCCTCTCTCTCACACACACACACACACGCAATGGCGCAAAAATCCGCATTTGAACAGTCAATAGCAAAAACTAATAACAAAACAGTAGCTGATTCAGAAGCGACAGATTGTCATAGCAAAGTCAGAATTACCTACTCTCCTAGGTTCACGAAACGGTCGTGCATAAAATGTATTGCTGTTCTGTTGTAAAGTAATCTTAAAGATTCCTAAATGCAACTACTTCCGGAAGGCCAAATAAAGTGATTTTGCACTGAAACACACAGCGTCTCCCTGACATGGCTGCTTCAACACTAACTGCGGTTACTGAAAGCACGTCTTCTTTCTTTGCGCATTATGCAAATATTCTCACATAGTGAGGTAGATATGTGGGGGCGTGTTTGAACCAGCCGTTTTAGGTAGGTGTGGCTGACTCTGAACTTCTATAAAGAATATCTCTTTGGATTTGAGACTTGAGTCTTTGCAAATCAGGGATCTATCTATGCACAATCAGCTTGAACACTCCAAGAGAAAGGACAAAACTTGAAATCGCATCATAGACCCCTTTAAGTTAAAATCAAAGGCAAAATAATACATAATCATTGCTTAAGTAATACCTCAAATTAAGGTTCATTCAATTGAATGAATGAATTATTTTCAATCAATTTTAATTTGACTAATTCATTAAATGGAAATAAAATCAAACATTTTTAGTTTCATGGAGGTACAATAAAAATTTACTTTAGTTAATGCATTAGTTATCAATATGCTCTATGATCAACATTTTACAGCATTTATTAACCTTTCTCAACATATGTTAGTTCACAGTGTGCTAACTAATGTTAACAGATAAACTTTTGATTTAAAAAAAGGTATTAGTTAATGTAGAAATTAACATTAAGGTGTATTAATGTTGCAGAAGTATTGTTTATTTGTGATTCATGTTCACAGCACTCTTAAAAATAAAAGTTCCAAAAGAGGAATTTTGCAGTGATGCCATAGAAGATTCAATTTCGGTTGCCCAAAGAACCTTTAAGTGAACAGTTCTACAAAGAACCATTTTTTTATTAGTGTGAAGAACATTTTAATAATCTAAAGTACCTTTTCCCATGGATTCCATGGACGTTATAGGTTCTTAATGGAACCATTGATGCCAATTAAGACATTTTCTTTTTCAGAGTGTGAAACCTTAAAGTTTGACCAAATTCTGTAAGGGATCCTCTGCCATTCCTCTTGCGAGTTCCCTCTCCAGTTCTGTCAGGTTGGATGGTAAACGTTGGTGGACAGCCATTTAGGTCTCTCCAGAGATGCTCAATTGGGTTTAAGTCAGGGTTCTGGCTGGGTCATTCAAGAACAGTCACAGTGTTGTTGTGAAGCCACTCCTTTGTTATTTTTGCTGTGTGCTTAGGGTCATTGTCTTGGTGGAAGGTAAACCTTCGGCTCAGTCTGAGGTCCTGAGCACTCTGGAGAAGGTTTGCGTCCAGGATATCCCTGTACTTGGCCGCATTCATCTTTCACTCGATTGCAACCAGTCATCCTGTCCCTACAGCTGAAAAACACCCCACAGCATGATGCTGCCACCACCAAACTTCACTGTTGGGACTGTATTGACAGGTGATGAGCAGTGCCTGGTTTTCTCAATCATACCGCTTAGAATTAAGGCCAAAAGTTATATCTTGTCTCATCAGACCAGAGAATCTTATTTATCACCATCTCACAACTCCATGCGGGCTTTCATGTGTCTTGCTCTGAGGAGAGGCTTCCGTCGGGCCACTATGCCATAAAGCCCCGACTGGTGGAGGGCTGCAGTGATGGTGATTTCTACAACTTTCTCCCATCTCCCGACTGTATCTCTGGAGCTCAGCCACAGTGATCTTTGGGTTCTCTTTACCTCTCTCACCAAGGCTCTTCTCCCACGATAGCTCAGTTTGGCCGGACGGCCAGCTACAGGAAGGGTTCTGGTCATCCCAAACGTCTTCAATTCAAGGATTATGGAGGCCACTGTGCTCTTAGGAACCTTAAGTGCAGCAGAAAATTTTTTTTTAACCTTGGCCAGATCTGTGCCTTGCACAATTCTGTCTCTGAGCTCTTCAGGCAGTTTCTTTACCTCATGATGCTCATTTGCTCTGACATGCAATGTGAGCTGTAAGGTCTTATATAGACAGGGGTGTGGCTTTCCTAATCAAGCCCAATCAGTATAATCAAACACAGCTGAACTAAAATGAAGGTGTAGAACCATCTAAAGGATGATAAGAAGAAATGGACAGCACATGAGTTAAATATATGAGAGTCACAGCAAAGGGTCTGAATACTTAGGACCATGCGATATTTCAGTTTTCTTTTTTAATAAATTTGCAAAAACGTCAACAATTCTGTGTTTTTCTATCAATATGGTGTGCTGTGTGTACATTAAAGAGGAAAAAAAAAATAACTTAAATGATTTTAGCAAATGGCTTGCAATATAACAAAGAGAGTGAAAAATTTAAGGGGGTCTGGATACTTTCCGTACCCACTGTATAAACAGTGGGGCAAAAAAGTATTTAGTCAGCCCCAATTGTGCAAGTTCTCCCACTTAAAAAGATTGAGAGAGGCCTGTAATTTTCATCATAAGTATACCTCAACTATGAGAGTCAAAATTAGAAAAAAAAATCCAGAAAATCACATTTGTAGGATTTTTAAAGAATTTATTGCAAATTATGGTGGAAAAATTTCATCTCAATACTTTGTATATACCCTTTGTTGGCAATGACAGAGCGTCATTCACAAGGTTTTCACACATGTTGCTGGTATTTTGGCCCATTCCTACATGCAGATCTCCTCTAGAGCAGTAAATGTTTTGGGGCTATCGCTGGGCAACACAGATTTTCAACTCCCACCAAAGATTTTCTATGGGGTTGAGATATGGAGACTGGCTAGGCCACTCCAGGACTTGAAATGCTTCTTACGAAGCCACTACTCTGTTGCCCGGGCGGTGTGTATGGGATCATTGTCACATGCTGAAAGACCCAGCCACGTTTCATCTTCAGTGCCCTTGCTGATGGAAGGAGGGTTTCACTCAAAATCTCACGATACATGGCCCATTCATTCTTTCGTTTACACGGATCAGTCGTCTGGTCCCTTTGCAGAAAAACAGCCCCCAAGCATGATGTTTCCACCCCCAATGCTTCACAGTAGGTATGGTGTTCTGTGGATGCAACTCAGCATTCTTTCTCCCCCAAACACGACAAGTTCAGTTTTTACCAAAAATTTCTATTTTAGTTTCATCTGACCATATGACATTCTCAAAATCCTCTTCTGGATCATCCAAATGCTCTCTAGCAAACTCAGACGGGCCTGGAATGTACTGGCTTAAGCAGGGGGGACACGTCTGGCACTGCAGGATTTCCCTGGCGGCGCAGTGTGTTACTGACGGTAGTTTTTGTTACTTTGGTCCCAGCTCTCTGCCGGTCATTCACTAGGTCCCCCCGTGTGGTTTAGGGATTTTTGTTCACAGTTCTTGTGATCATTTTGACCCCACGGGGTGAGATCTTGCGTGGAGCCCCAGATCGAGGGAGATTATCAGTGGTCTTGTATGTCTTCCATTTCTAATAATTGCTCCCACAGTTGATTTTTCACACCAAGCTGCTTACCTATTGCAGATTCAGTATTCCCAGCCTGGTGCAGGTCTACAATTTTGTTTCTGGTGTCCTTTGACAGCTCTTTGGTCTTGGCCATGGTGGAGTTTGGAGTGTGACTGTTTGAGGTTGTGGACAGGTGTCTTTTATACTGTTAACGAGTTCAAACAGATGCCATTAATCCAGGTAACGAGTGTGAGAGTGGAGGACAGAGGAGCCTCTTAAGAAGAAGTTACAGGTCTGTGAGAGCCAGAAATCTTGCTTGTTTGTAGGTGACCAAATACTTATTTTACCGAGGAATTTACCAATTAATTCTTTAAAAATCCTACAATGTGATTTTCTGGATTTTTTTTCTCATTTTGTCTCTCATAGTTGAGGTATACCTATGATTAAAATTACAGGCCTCTCTCATCTTTTTAAGTGGGAGAACTTGCACAATTGGTGGCTGACTAAATACTTTTTTGCCCCACTCTATGGGCAATTCATGATATATATATTAGTTTAATGTGTATTAAATTGAGCGGAAATTAAGGGATATACTGTAATCGTATGTTTATGCACAATGCCTTCAGCTCAAAACACGGTTTACAAACATCAGCAAGGATTCCGATCATGGAATGAATGAAGCAGAATTGCATTAATAACAGACTTATGTATGACACTTACACCATGTCTAGACCGGACGCGAGCAGTGAGATGCATCGCGACAAAAGACAGCAGAACCTATTTAATATAATCAATACTGTCTACACTGAATGCAAAATTCCCAACAGCAAACAGATTCCCCGTTATTCCTGACGTAGTCCAAGCTCTTTGCAAGGGGCACTTTGTCGCTTCAAGCAGTCGCGTTGTTGCGCCGTGCTGCATCCAGTGTAGGAAATGTCACTGATTATAATCAATGAGCTCTACTGTGCTTTCGCTAGCGTCCTGTGTAGACATGGTGGCATGCTAATCACTTTCACAACAAATATACTTTAAAACAAACACCAGAGACCGCTAACATATAAGTACATAAACCATAAATGTTAGGCTACCTCTGGGCGATTCATGATCAGGCAGATCTTGAACCGCACGCTCACGCCAGAAGACTACTAATTGGCCAAAAGGCTTCGTTTGACTTTTCGGAGATCATCTACTCTTCCCTTTGGATTACCTCTGACATACTTTCTCTACGATCTGAATTTCTGCATATTTAATTTTAGAATATTTAATTTGATGTTCCGAATTTCCTCTTCATCTTGAAAACTTGAAGCTGTATTTTTAAAAACTGGATTTTTGCAGTCTAAGATTTCAGAACAAAACAAAAAAAAATGCTGTTTGAAAATACATGTCTATAATATTCAGTTGTGTTAAATTTCAAATATTTAATATTCAAGTAAAAAAAAATCTAGTTCAGAACTATGTTAAATGCTACATAATATTCAGTTTGGTTAAATGGCACTTGTTAATAATTCAAATTTACACAATACAAATTCAATTACTTTTGTCATATTATAAGCTCCATATGTTTCTAGCATTTGTAAAACCGAATTTTTTCATATTAAAAATATATCTAAATTATGACCTATGCTCTCAATGTCAAAAGCAGAAACATTAATTCATGACTTCAAGGTTAGATTATTGTAATGCTTTATTGGGTGGGGGGGTTTTTTTTTTGTGTGGCTGCTCTGCGCACTTAATAAACAAACTCCAGCTGTTCCAAAATGCAGCAGCTAGAGTTCTTACTAGAACCAGGAACTATGACCATATTAGCCCGGTCCTGACAACTCTGCACTGGCTCCCTATTAAACATCGTATACATTTTAAAATCTTGCTAATTTACTTATAAAGCCCTGAATGGTTTAACACCTCAGTATTTGAGTGAGCTCTTATCACATTATAGTACTGGCATGTCCGCTTTGCATTAAAACTCTGGCCATTTGATACTACCTAGAATATCAAAATCAACTGCGGGCGGCAGATCCTTTTTCTATTTAGCGCCCAAACTCTGGAACAATCTACCTAGCGTTGTTCTGGAGGCAGATACACTCTCAGTTTAAATCTAGATGAAAGACCATCTCTTTAACCTGGCATACACATAAAACACAATCACTTTTCTATAATTCAAATCCATTAAAGAAATGTTAGGCTGCATTAATCAGGTCAACCGGAACCGGGAACACATCCCATAACACCCAATGTACTTGCTACATAGTTAGAAGAATGGCATCTACACTAATATTAATCTCTTTCATTCTTATTCCAAGGTCACCGTAGCCACCAGATCCAGTCCGTATCCAGATCAGATGGTGGATCAGCACCTAGAGACGACCTCTACAGCCCTGAATGTCCGCGGAGACCATGTCCACTAGATGAGCCCCAGTTTTTTTCTCTATTTCTGTCACCGATGGAGTTTTGGTTCCTTGCCACTGTTGCCTTTGGCTTACTTAGTTGGGGAGGAAACAATTCTGCCAATATTGTTGACTTGATTGCACAGATACTGTTTGAAGAGAACTGAACTGAGCTGGATGAGGGCATCACTGAATCAACAATTGAAAACGGAAGTTCGGTTACTGAAAAAACTGATGGTTTTCTAATTGTCTTGTCATTATCAGCACACTTTTTTCTGTTTGACACTGTAAAGCTGCTTTGACACAATCTGTATTGTATGAAGCGCTATATAAATAAAGGTATATAAAAAAGTGTCTGCCAAATGAATACATGTAAATGTAAATGATCATACTCGCAGCCATGTGCTTACCATCTAGCTTTCCTTGCCATTTTTCTTTCAATGAAAAGGTCGATAGAGAACAGCAACAAACTCCTCTTGCACAGCGCAAAGTGTTGTGGATAATATACATCCTCATTCGCCTTTTTAATTATATTTCCTCTTTACAGATGAAAATGAATGTTTGACTCAGCCTGGGGTTTGTGAGAATGGTCGATGTGTGAACACTGTGGGCAGCTACACGTGTGAATGTGGCGTTGGATTCAAAACTGACTCTACAGCCACGCAATGTCTTGGTAAAACTTCTTTCTCTATCCTGAACATAAAGGCAGGGACACACCAAGCCTACTTCAAAGAACTAGTGGCAACAAAAGCCGACAATGTCATAGTCGCCTCACGTCGGCAGTGTCTGGACCAAAAAGCTGCAAACTAACACATGCATTCTTCTCCTACATGAGAGGAATTGTTTGTATCAGGACAGAATATTTCAGAATATCAGTTATGTTGATAATTTTCTTCATTTTAAGCAGCTCATATTATTATGAAAATATTTGCATATTGGAATGCTTGAAGCCGATAAGAGCTGACGTGTGGAACACACCAAACAAAACTAGCCCGACAGACGCTTGCCGACTTGTGTGTGTCCCGGCTTAAAGCTGACCATACTGTATGTCAACTAGCATGTGCAATATTAACAAGAAATCAAATGCCTAGGTCTTCAGCTCTGCTCCTGGGGACTCACTGTCCTGCAATTTTTTTTCTAACCTGCTTCAGCACACCTGGCCTGTGATTTTTCAAGTGATCCTGAAGACCTTGATAGTTGGATCAAGTGTATGGGATGAGGGGTTGAAGCTAAACTTTGCAGGACAGTGGGGCCCTAGGAGCAGGGTTGAAGACCTATGGCATAGCGCAGGGGTGAGCTACCTGGAGAGCTACCGTCCTGCAGATTTCAGCTCCAACCCTAATCAAACACATCTGAACCAGCTTATCAAGGTCTTCAGGTTTACTTGATAATTACAGGCAGGTGTGTTAGAGCAGAATTGGAACTGAAGTCTGCAGGACAGTAGCTCTCCAGGAACAGGGTTGGAGATCCATGGCGTAGCGGATGGGCACACAGGCCATTTTTAAACTGTGATTTCTCCAAGAAAGTGATTTAGCCACGATGATATGCACTACGCCACTGAATGTGTGTGTTGTGTTGTGTATTGTGCATTTTTAGTCTCTAATGAAATGTGAATTGATTCGTGTTGTGATGTTTGGCTCTCAGATTACAGGCAAGGCTTTTGTTTCACTGAAGTTCTGCACACCATGTGTCAGATGTCGTTCAGCAGTCGTGTTCCTGTCAGCAGGTCTCAGTGCTGCTGTAACAGAGGCCATGGGTGGGGGGACCAGTGTGAGCTCTGCCCTTTGCCTGCTACTGCCAACTACAAGAAACTCTGTCCATATGGCCATGGCTACACAACTGACGGGACAGGTGCAGACACAAAAAAATCACACTCATGACCAGCTTTTTTAAAACAGATGTAGCAGCAGTGACCTAAAGCTCAAATCTTACTGGTTTGTGCATTACAGGCCTTACCAATGGTTTATTTAAAGACTCTGAAACTGAGACATGATTTTAAAATCCAAAGAAATACCGGCAGCATCATAAGTGGGGTGTAGGGCAGGTCATTAGCTCGAAGTCCTAGGCCAAAAAAATGGAAGGAGGCATTCTTTGATAATTGATTTTAAGATGGGAGAGAGGTAGAAACAGCCCTACACTGTATGTGTGTAGCACTACATACAAGTTTCCAGTGTGTTTCATTAGTCAGAAATCCCAATTATGGGTATCAGAGTATGTGAGATTATCTTTTAAGACTGAAGTTGTCAGTAAACCTCTTTGCCCACAGATATAGATGAGTGCAAGTTGATTCCAGGTGTTTGTGCCAACGGCATCTGTATCAACATCATGGGCTCGTACAGATGCCATTGTAAACCAGGATACATCGCCTCTACTGCAGGAACCGCATGTGTCGGTATGCCACAGACACTCAGCACTGCTTTGTCAGTCATTTAAATCCATGTGACGTATAAAAGCATTATTGTTTGATATTCCTTGTGATCATGGTTGTTTGAATGTTTCTGTCAGATGTTGATGAATGTAGTATGTCCCCAAAACCCTGTAACTTCATCTGTAAGAACATGGAGGGCAGCTATGTGTGTTCCTGTCCCCGCGGTTACACGCTGCAGGATGACAGCAGGACGTGTAAAGGTGAGGAAGATGAGTCGTCTTCTTTTGGCCACTTATCTTAGAAATATTCTGTGCATGATACCTACACAGGCATGCATTGTATGTCTGTGTAGTGATTTCAAGTTTAGATAGCCTCACACGGGGCACCACTAAATTAGTGATTTTATATTTACACCACCAGTTTAATGGCTTTGGGGTTAAATATAAATATAAATATTTAGTTTTGGTCACACTATTTTACGGGGCACCAGCCAGGAATATTGCCCTGACAATAAAGAACAATCATGGAAGATTGTTGAATAAATAAGAATTACATAAATTATAGGACGTTGTAGTCTGACCAGTCTTAAGGATTTGAGAGATATCGTTAACTTGTAGAGCCTCTCACTGTATTATCAACACAAGGAAGACAAGTGTAAAAAAGGGTTTTATTAACAAAGGGATAGACAAGAGTAACTAACATCTACTAAATGGGTACAATGAATGGATAAAGTGCAAAATTGATAGATGCAAGTGACTGAGTTGGAATGTTACTATGGATGTTATCTTATGGAAAGGTAAACTGTTCTAAATACACTGCAATCCTCAGCACACAGTCACTCACACAGTCAGATAATAGTAGAATAATTTACCCAGGACAGTAAATTAGACAGGATATAGAATACACACAGTACTCTACACATAGTATTATTATTATTAATATTATTATTAGTAGTAGTAGTAGTAGTAGTAGTAAATGTATATAGCGCCTTTCCCAGGATCAAGGATGCTTTACAAGATACAACAAATACTCATTACAAAGTAACAGTTAAGTGGAGAGTGGACATTTGCCTAATCCAGTCACAGATAATGCAGTTGCATATAACACAAATTAAGTAATAATCATAATAAAATCAAGTCATGTCAAGTCAAGTTATCTTAATTTGTATAGCACTTTATACAATACTAGTTGTGTCAAAGCAGCTTTACAGAGTCAAACAGGAAAATCTTTGTCAATAATCGAAAAAAGACAATTAATGATTCCTTTTTAGCTAATGAGTTCATTGATTCATTTATGAAGCATTTAGCAGGGCTTTTATCCAAGCAAACAATTACCAAATGAGGACAATGGAAGCATCAAATCCAAAAAAAATAAAAATCAACAAAGGAGCAATGATATGCAAGTCTCAGTTAGCTTAACACAGTACACGTAGCAATATAATAAATAAAAAAAATGGATAGAATACAAAAATATGGTGTTTTTGTTTTAAGAAAACAAGAAGTTAGTAAATGAATAGAGTGCAAGCCTAAAAGGGACAAGTGTTTTTTTTTAAAGAATAGAATTAGAATAGAAAGTGCTAGAGTTAGAGGGTAAAATAAAGATGGAAGAGATGTGTTTTAGACGTTTCTTGAAGATGGTTAAGGACTCAAATGCTGGGATTGAGTTGAGCAGGTCATTCCACCAAGAGGGAACATTTAATTTAAAAGTCCGACAAAGTGATTTTGTGCCTCTTTGGGATGCAAAATTAAGCAACGTTCACTTGCAGAACGCAAGCTTCTAGAGGGTACATAAGCCTGAAGTAATGAATTTAGGTAACTGGGTGCAGAGCCAGTGGTGGTTTTGTAGGCAAACATTAATGCCTTGAATTTAATGCGAGCAGCTATTGGTAGCCAGTGCAAATTAATAAACAGAGATGTGATGTGCATTTTTTCGGCTCATTAAAAATTAATCTTGCTGCCGCATTCTGGATTAATTGTAAAGGTTTGATAGAACTGGGCTGGAAGACCCCAACACCCCCCCCCCCCCCCCCCCACCCCCCCCCCACCCCCCCCCCACCCCCCCCCCCCCCCTCCCCCCACCCCCCCCCGCACCCCCCCCCCCCCCCCCCCCCCCCGCCTCCCCCCCCCCCCCCCCACCCCCCAACACCCCCCCCCCCCCCCCACCCCACACCCCCACCCCCCCCCCCCCCCCCCCCCCCCCCCCCGAACCCCCCCCCCCCCCAACCCCCCCCCCCCCCCCCTCCCCCCCCCCCCCCCCCACCCCCCCACCCCCCCCCCCCACACCCCCCCCCCCCCCACCCCCCCCAACCCCCCCCCCCCCCCCCCCCACCCCATCCAAGAGGGCATTGAAATAGTCCAGCCCCCACCCCCCCCCCCCCCCCCACCCCCCCTTTTTTTTTTTTTCTTTTTTTTTTTTTTTTTTTTTTTTTTGGCGAAACAGAGCTTGAACAAGGAATTGTGAAGCATATTCCGAAAGAAAGGGACTGATCTTCTTGATGTTGAATAAAGCAAATCTGCAGGACCGGGCAGTTTTAGCAATGTGGTCTGAGAAAATCACAACTCCAAGGTTTCTAGCTGAAGGAGTTATGGTTGATGAGCCTAAATGGATGGTGAAATTGTGATGAAACGATGGGTTTGATAGAACCACAAGCAGTTCTGTCTTGGCAAGGTTGAGTTGATGGTGATGATCCTTCATCCAGCAAGAAATGTCTGTTAGACAAGCTGAGATGCGAGCAGCTATCGTCAGATCATCAGGATGGAATGAGAGGTAGAGTTGAGTGTCATCTGCATCGCAGTGATATCAAAAGCCATGTTTCTGAATGACAGAACCTAGTGATGCCATGTAGACAGAAAAGAGAAGTGGTCCAAGAACTGAGCTCTGAGGCACCCCAGTAGTTAGATGTTATGACATGGACACCTCACCTCTCCAAGATACCTTGAAGGACCTATCTGAAAGGTAAGACTCAAACCACTGCAGTGTGGTACCTGAGATGCCCTTTGCCAATAGGGTTGACATGAGGATCTGGTGGTTTACCATGTCAAAAGGAGTGGACAGATCCAACAAGATAAGTATTGAAGATTTGGAATCCGCTCTTGCCAGTCTTAGAGCTTCAACAACTGAGAGCAAGGCAGTCAAATGTCCACTTCTGAAACCAGACTGGTTGCTGTCAAGGAGGTTGCTCTGTGTGAGAAAGGCAGAGACTGGTTTGAACACAGCTCGTTCAAGTGTTTTTGCAATGAAAGGAAGAAGGGAAACTGGTCTGCATTTCTCTAAAAGAGGTGGGTTAAGGGTGGGTGTCGTAAGGGAGGTGTAATTGTTTTTTCTTATTGAGTCTGTCTAAATGCTGAGGGAAAAACACCAGTGTGAAGGGATGTGTTGATGAGTGAGTGCAGGTACAACTGCAGGAGAAATGGCTTGAAGGAGATGAGATGGAATAGGATCAAGCAGACAAGTAGTAGGATGATTAGAAAGGATGAGTTTGGAGACTTCTGCTTCAGAGAGTGAAGAGAAGGATGTGACCAAGTGTATGTTTGCTGGTAAGATGCGCTTGACAGATTGTGGTGGAACAATTGATGCACTGAGGTTTTAATTGTATAAGAAGAATATGCAAGGGGCAGAAGGGATGGTACGGGCTGGCCTGTAAGACAAGGGGCAGACAGTGTCTAAACAAGATGTAAGAGTGGATCAGAAAGTAGAGAGATGATAACTGTTTAGGGGGAGGAAGCGAAGATGAAACCAGATAGCCGGGAGGGTGAGAGCGTAGGCTATGTAGAAAGATGACATTTGGAGGGGTATGTGTTGTGTCAGGAACCATGTTGAGGTTAAGAATGAGGAGGAAGTGATCCGAGGTGTGCAGTGGAGTAACCAGTACATGATCAGTGGAGCAGTGTTGTGTGTAAATAAGGTCCAGTAGAGGTTGCCTGATTTGTGAGTAGCAGTAGTTGACACTCAGTTGAGATCAAAAAAAAAAAGAGGCAAGCAGAGTGTGGTAGTCTGCAGCCTGAGGTTTATCTAGGTTGAAGTCTCCAAGCATAACTAGGGGAGTACCATCCTCAGGAAAGGTTGAGAGTAGCACATCTAATTCATCCAAGAAGTTACCATGTGGTTCTGGGGGTTAATAAACAACTACAAAATTGATTTTTAAAAAGGTGGGTAAAAGTGACTGAATGTGATTCACAGGAGCTGTTAATACTCAGTGAAGGTAAAGGAATAACTTTCCAATCATTAGAGATAAGCAGACCATTACCTTAACCTCTTCCAGTCAGACAGGGAGGGTTTTTTTTTGTTTTTTTTTTTTTTTTTTTTTTTTTTTTTTTTTTTTTTTTTGTTTTTTTTTTTTTTGGTTTTTTTTTTTTTTTTTTTTGGGGGGTTTTTTTTTTTTTTTTCTGGGAAAATGAGTAAGATGTGAGTAATGATGGCGCCGACGCTGATGGCTGCCTCCGTGGCGTGCTCCGCAGTTGTTTTTATGTTGGTAACACTTTATTTCGATAGTCCACTTTAGACATTTTATTAACAGTAAGTAACTTTGTAACTACGTCAACTAGCAGTTAGTAGAGTATTAGTAGACTGTCTGCTTAATATCTTCAAACACTTTCTTTGTCAACGTATTCTACTAACCCTAAACCTACCTTAACAGTCTACTCTGAGAGTTAGTAGACATGTATTTGCAAATTAATGAGAATTAGTTGACATGTAGTTGACATGTAGTTACAAAGTTACTTATAGTTAATAGAATGTCTAAAGTGGACTATCGAAATAAAAGTGTTACCTTATGGTTTGTTAGTTTGTCCTGTCTTTAGGTATATCCCTGCAATCAGTTTCACCAGAGACGAATTGCTGGACATTCGGAAGTACACACCACCCGATATTTCACCGGTTTTTGATTATTCTGATGTTTTGCTGGACATTGTTGTCGGGGGAGCTGCGGCGCTGATCAAGTGCTTCAGGACGCGCAGATGGGGGAAGCGAGCCGGCGCGCTAGTGAAGCTCAGACAGCGTGGATTCAGAACGCCGTTCCCTAGCATCCATCTGGCAAATCTCCTCTCTCCACCCAACAAAATGGACGAACTTCTTCTGCTCTCCCGGACAAATAAGGATTTTTCAAACTCTGCTGCTCTGTGTTTCACGGAAACCTGGCTGAAAGACGCCATTCCGGACAGCGCGTTGAGTCTGCTGGGCTTTCAGCTGTTTAGAGCAGATTGCGACGTAGGGGAAATCGCGCGGCAGCGGGACATTCTTTTACATCAATGAGAGGTGGTGTACAGATGTAACTGTGTTAAAGAAGATGTGCTGTTCAGATCTAGAAGTGCTCTTCATTAATTGCAAGCAGTTCTATTCGCCGCAGGAGTTTTGCTCATTCATTCTCGTCAATGCCTACATTCCTCCGCAAGCGCACGTGAACTCAGCTTTACAACAACTAGCTGATCAGATCACAGAGACAGAACAACAACACCCAGACTCTGTTTTAATCATTCTCGGGGACTTTAATAAAGCAAATCTCTCCCGTGAACTGCCAAAATACAGACAGCACATCACATGTCCCACCAGAGACAGTAATATATTGGATCACTGTTACACCACAATAAAGAATGCATATCACTCTGTCCCACGAACAGCTTTGGGGCTCTCTGATCACTGCCCGGTTCATCTTATACCAACCTACAGGCAAAAACTTAAATATGCTAAACCTGTAGTAAAAACTGTAAAGAGATGGACTTATGAAGCAGAGCAGGATTTACAAGCCTGTTTTGACCTCACTGATTGGAGCATCTTTGAAGCTGCTGCCGACGAATCTGGACGAGCTCACAGAGACTGTAACATCTTATATCAGTTTCTGTGAAGACATGTGCATTCCTACCAGGACTCATTTAACCTACAACAATGACAAACCATGGTTCACTGCAAAACTCAGACAGCTCCGTCGGGCCAAAGAAGATGCTTACAGGAAGGTTGATAATGTCTTGTATAAACAGGCTAATACACACTGGAAAAGGAGATCAGAATGGCAAAGAGGAATTATTCTGAAAAAAATAAGGACTCAGTTCACTTCCAGCAACTCACATCAGTGTGGAAAAGTCTAAAAGAAATCACCAACTACAAGACACCATCCCCCAGCACTGCGGAGAATCAACACCTGGCAGACGATCTGAACGAGTTCTACTGCAGGTTTGAAAAAACACCCCACACCCGCCCTGAACACCTCTCCACACAACCATTCACACCTCCAGCAACCACCCTCTCCCCCACACCTGCAATTCAGATAAGTGAAGACGAGGTGCGCCAGGTCTTCCGGAAGCAGAAAGGAAAAAAGCACCAGGCCCAGACAGTGTTACACCAGCCTGTCTGAAATCCCGTGCTGACCAGCTGGCCCCCATCTTCACACCGATCCCTTCAAAAGATCACTGGAGCTGTGCGAAGTCCCATCATGCTTCAAACGCTCCACCATCATCCCCGTCCCAAAGAAACCCAAAATTACAAGACTAAATGACTACAGGCCTGTGGCTCTAAAGTCTGTGGTCATGAAGTATTTTGAAAAACTAGTGCTGGCCCACCTGAAGGACATCACAGGACCCTTGCTTGATCCTCTTCAGTTTGCCTACAGAGCAAACAGGTCTGTGGACGATGCAGTTAACATGGGACTGCACTTCATCCTGCAACATTTGGACAAAACAGGGACTTATGTGAGGATCATGTTTGTTTACTTCAGCTCGGCCTTTAAGACTGTCATCCTAAACCTCCTCCTGCCCAAATTAACTCAGCTATCCGTGCCCATCTCCGTCTGTCAGTGGATCAACAGCTTCCTGACAGACAGGCAGCAGCTAGTGAGGCTGGGAAAATACACATCCAGCACCCGTATAACCAGCACTGGAGATCCTCAGGGTTGTGTTCTTCCCACTGCTCTTCTACCTCTACACCAACGACTGCACACGTCTAAAGACCCCTCTGTCAAGCTCCTGAAGTTTTGCAGACGACACCACACTCATCGGCCTCATTCAGGACGGTGATGAGTCTGCTTACAGACAGGAGGTCGAGCAGTTGGCTGTCTGGTGCAGTCTCAACAACTTGGAGCTCAACACGCTCAAAACTGTGGAGATGATCATGGACTTCAGGAGAAACCCCCCTGCACTCCCCCCACTCACCATCATGGACAGCACTGTGACTGCAGTGGAGTCATTCAGGTTCCTGGGCACCACAAACTCTCAGGACCTGAAGTGGGACACTCACATTGACTCCATTGTGAAAAAGGGCCAGCAGAGGTTGTACTTCCTTCGCCAACTAAGGAAATTCAACCTGCCACAGGAGCTGCTGAAACAGTTCTACTCTGCTATCAATGAATCCATCCTCTGCACTTCAATAACAGTCTGGTTCAGCTCAGCTACAAAATCTGACCTCAGAAGAAGACTTCAGAGAGTAGTCCGGACTGCTGAGCGAATCACTTGTACAACCCTCCCCACTCTCCAAGAACTGTACTTATCCAGAGTGAGCAAAACGGCTGACAAAATCACTCTGGACCCCTCACATCCAGCACACTCCCTCTTTGAACTGTTGCCATCTGGTCGACGCTACAGAGCTCTGAGCACCAGAACGGCCAGACACAGGAACAGTGTCTTCCCTCAGGCAATCCATCTCATGAACAATTAACAATAACTGTGGAACACACACTATTATTCACTCATACACTTATTTATCTAACACACATACTCAGTCTACACCTCAAATTTGCACATAATATTCAGTACCTGTACATACAAAAACTGTCTATTGTAATATACCTGCACATACAACTGTCAATTTATATATTTTTATTCCTTATTTACTTGTTCTATTTTTTATTATCTGTTTTTTTGTTCTGTCACTGTCATTCTGTTACACTGTGGAAGCTTCTGTCACGAAAACAAATTCCTCGTATGTGTAAACATACCTGGCAATAAAGATCATTCTGATTCTGATTCTGATTCTGATGAGAAATTATTGGAGAATGCTGCAGAAGTAGCAGTGTCCTCTGGCTTGATCCACGTCTCTGTCAGGGCCATGAGGTTTAGTCTTGAATGAATAGTAATAGATGTAATGAAATCTACTTTGTTTTCAGCAGACGGACAATTCCAGAGACCAATAGAAAAAGAAAGTAGTGTTGTGTGTGTGTATTGTGTGTGATGCGTGGTTTGTGAGTGGTAGTAATAGTAGGGATATGGAAACACATAGTAAGAATTGGCAGTGGTGGAAAGAGTACTGAAAAAATATACTCAAGTAAAAGTACCATTACCTTCCAAAAAATGTAGTGTGAGTAGAGTAAAAGTACTTGTCCAAAAAACTACTTGAGTAAGAGTAAAAGAGTAGCCTATTTAAAAGTACTCATGAGTATTGAGTAGTGAGTACTGAGCTGTGGATTCTACCCCCTCATAATAAACGCTGTACACTGCAATTTATACATTTTAAAAACGTTGCACATTCCGTAATTCACATTATCTTGTTTATCATAAATAATGAAGAGTATCTATCATCTAGCAGTTTTAATTTTGACTGCCAACTCTTTAAAAATACATCAAAACAGCACGGAAGCAGTATTCAGTTGAAGAAAAGATGAAGGTTATTCTCAATACAATCATCTACATTTAAATCATAAAGTTTGAAAAAATTGATTTAAAATCATGTGTAAGGCCACTGAGACAGCATGCTGTTGTTGCACATAAAATATTAATATTTAGAACAGTGCAAATACAAACACCATTAGAAACTCATAGTTCAGCATCACACACCATGATATGGGTTCAAATGAGAGCCCATTTCTCTCCAAAACGGTGCCAGTTTTAGCGTTTTGCAATAAAGAAATAAAAATAACTAAACTTGATAATTTATGTTACAATTTTAACATAAATGCACATTGTTCTAGAAGGATGGCATCATGCCATACCTTTTACACATTTACTCGAATTGTTATGCTGATCATACAATTTGTAAGGAAAAATGCATTTTAAATCGCTAAGTAGTTCTGGGGAAACTTTTTCAAAGGAAAACACACACACACACGCATGTCTCTTTGCTGAGCCGCGGCGGTCTCGGTGAATCAGCAGCATCCACAACTGAACGGAACAAAAAGTGTTGAACTTGAAAAAAAATTTTGCGCGAGTGCACTTGCTAAATGAAGGAGGATTGTATAAAATGGAAAAAAAAAATTATTAAAAAAACGTTTATTAACGAGCTGCAGTTTTATTACATCACACGCTGGCACAGATGCAGTATATTAATACCACGGGTCAGGGGCGTAGATTACGCAGTGGACGTGTCCCCCCCACTTTTAATATCACGTAAATTCGTCCCCCGCACTTTTTCGGGTAAGTGTGTTCACATAGAAGTTTTCAAGAGCCGGTGTGAATAAATATAGATTAAATTCAAAGAGACAGGATAGTCTATGCATGACCTGATGTTTTATTCGGACCCAGAATAAAGCGAGATGAACATCGCGGAGCGCTAAACATTCCGTGTAGTGTGTGTTTCATTCATACTCGAAGCCGGAGGCACTCTCCGCAGAAAGTCTACGAGGAAATCCCTAATATGGACAAAAGCGTCCAGCTATCGCTGTATGAAAACAGTTGTTTTCAGAAAAAACAGAAACGTTTGGAAACATGAAGACATTAAAAATACGATTGCGACAATATATGGTTTATTTGTGTTTGTCAAGTCCTCTCCAGGTAATAAATAAAGGATATGAACAATGCAGTGCAGCGACATTATAGGGGTGGGGGGGATTTATTACAGTATAGAAAATATTCTGCCTTATTATGTGATAAAAAAGTGTTTGTAGTTTATAAACAAATCATTATTATTGGTTAATGTCCAGCAGTTATCTGATTTCTAAGCAATTAAAAGCTAGAAATGAGAGAAAAATAAAGTGACATACACTACCGGTCAGAAGTTTTTGAACAGTAAGATTTTAATGTTTTTAAAGAAGTCTTCTGCTCACCAAGCCTGCATTTACTTGATCCAAAGTACAGCAAAACAGTACAATTTAGAAATATTTTAATAGGCTATTTAAAATGACTGTTTTCTATTTAAATACATGTTTGTTTCTATGATGGCAAAGCTGAATTTTCAACATCATTACTCCAGTCACACGATCCTTCAGACATCATGATTGCTGCTCAAAAAACATTTATTTTATTATGATAATGAATAATTATTATTATTATTATTATTTTGTTGAAAACAGCGGAGTAGATTTTTTTCATGTTTCTTTGATGAATAGAAGTTCAGAAGAACAGCATTTATCTGAAATAGAAATCTTTTAACATTATAAAATGTCTTTACTGTCACTTTTGACCAATTTAAAGCATCCTTGCTAAATAAAAGTGTTTATTTCTATCATTTCTTTTTCAAAAAATAAAAATTATACTGACTCCAAGCTTTTGAATGGTATAGTGTATAATGTTGCAAAAGATTTTTATTTCAGATAAATGCTGTTCTTTGGATCTTTCTATTCATCAAAGAATACTGAAAAAAATTACTCAACTGTTTTAAATATTGATAATAATAATTATTATTATTAAAAAAGGTTTCTTGAGCAGCAAATCATCATATTATACTGATTTCTGAAGGATGTGACACTGAAAACTGGAGTAATGACTGCTGAAAATACAGCTTTGCATCACAGAAATATTTAAAATATACTCAAATAGAAAGGAAAGCAGTTATTTTAAATAGTAAAAAAAATTCAAAATGTTACTGTTTTTGCTGTACTTTGGATCAAATAATGCAGGCTTGGTGAGCAGAAGAGACTTCTAAAAAAAACATTAAAAATCTTACTGTTCAAAAAAAAAAAACAAAAAAAATAAAAAAGTGGTTGACTGTAGGTTACAGAATGTTATATTGTAATGTTATTATGTTTGATATATATATAACATTGCTGTCCCCTCACTTCTGAAATGATGCTACGCCCTGCCAACGGAGTCATCAATAAGGTGCAGGATGGTCAGATTGGTTTCCACCCACTTTTTCAACAAGCAACAACGACTTATCCAAGTGACCGCTGCAGAACGCACACGAGAGAGAGACGAGGCAGCGCATAAGTGAGTGGGGAATTTACCGAACGTGGCACTTGCGGTAGTTAACACTGTATGCAATGCCCGCAACCTTACACCAAATTTCAGGCCGTGTAGATATGCAAGCATATATACAAATCATTTAGTTAGCAGAAATCAGAAATTTACCTTAACATATTAAGATGTTAAGGTAAATCTGAATTGATGCTTGAAGAATGCGCTGCCAGCAGCCATGATAAACAGTTTGCGGTTAAAGTTTTCTATGCACAATTTGATTTGACTAAAGTCACGAGACCTATTACTCTCTATCCAATCACGTTGATGGATAAAAATACAATTAAAATAAGCATGTAACGACCACAAACGGAGGAAAATAGCGGAGTAAAAGTACCGATACATCACTTAATGTACTCAAGTAAAAGTACACAATTTTTAAACTACTCAAAAAGTTACAATGTTTTTTTTTTTTTTTTTTTTTTTTTTTTTCTGATAAAAACGATTAATACTGTAACGTGAGTATTTGTAATCGTACTTCACAATCTGAGAATTGGCATAAACAAAAAAAAAAAAAAAAAAAAAAAAAAAACAATAAAAAAAAAAAAAAACAAAAAAAAAATATTATACAAAAAAAAAAAAAATAACTGAAACCGAAGTGAATCAAGGTGTAGAAAAGAGGATGAATCAAAAGCGATACTTATGTCCCTTGCCGGTGTCCCTGCATGGTGGAGTCGCACGATAGATTCGATGGTCTTTACACTCTTCGGTCTTCACACGAGGGCTGCTGCGACCGTTGATGCGGTATACTAACCTTTTTATACTCGTTTGATTTGTCAAGGAACAAATCAACCGTGGCAAGGAACAACAGAAATTGAATTCCGCTAAACACACTTTACTGTTCATCACAACAAAGGGCTAAGCAAGCACACGACACTGACAAGGTATGCGAAACAGTACAAGACCAAACATGACTTCAGCATGTCTCAACGCAGTAAACAAAACAAGCATTTTCTAGCAATGACAACTGCCCTAAACACTAATGAGACAAGCAATAAATAAACTTTTAACTTCCGCTGATTGACTGCTTCGCTCAAAGAGTATTTCTTTACACTGTCTTTTGCTAGCGCTTGAACACACTTTACTGTTTATCACAACAAAGGGCTAAGCAAGCGCACAACACTGCGCAAGAATTGAACTCACAATGAATTAACATTTCTGTATTTGACATTGAGAGCATAGGTCGTATTTAGATATATTTTAGAAAAATGCAGTTTTGCAAATGCTGAATTACAAATGATGAATTAATAATATTCATAAGAGGATCTATGACTTCTGGAAGCACCTCTTTTAGTAGCTTATATGGAATAGGGTCTAACATACATGTTGTAGGTTTTGATGATTTGACAAGTTTATACAAATCTTCCTCTCCTATAGCAGAGAATGAGGGAAATTATTCCTCAGGGGATCTATATGCGATACTGTGGCTAACAGCTGCATGGTTATACTTTTATCTCTAATAGTATCGATCTTGGAAGTAAAGAAGTTCATTAAGTCATTACTGCTGAGCTGTTGGGAAAGGTCTGCATCTGTTGATGCTTTATTTTTCATTAGTTTAGCCACTGTATTGAATAAATGTCTGGGGATGTGTTTGTTCTCTTCTAAGAGAGATGAAACGTAAGTAGATCTAGCTGTTTTTAGACCTTTTCTATAAGTACTGTAGCAGTAATTTCCTGCCATGCATAACGAAATACCTCTAGTTTTGTTTTCTTCCAGCTGCGCTCCATTTTCCGGGCTGCTCTCTATAAGGTGCGAGTGTGCTCATTATACCACGGTGTCGGACTGTTTTCCTTAATCTTCTGTAAGCATAAAGGAGCAACCCTATCTAAAGTGCTAGAAAAGAGAGAGTCAATAGCTTCTGTTACAACATCAAGTTTTACTGAGCTGTTGGATTTGCTGAGGAATTGAGACAAGTCAGGAAGATTATTTACAAAGCAGTCTTTTGTGGTAGAAGTGATGGTTCTACCATATTTGTAACAAGGAGCTGAATTTGCAGCTTTAGCTATATGGAGTAAACATGAGACTAGATAATGATCCGAGATATCATCACTCTGCTGCAGAATTCCAACGCCATTAACATCAATTCCATGTGACAGTATACAATCTTAAGTATGATTATGACAATGAGTAGGCCCTGACACGTGTTATCTAACCGCAGTTTAGAATGTATATACAGTAAATGCTGATCCCAATGCATCTTTTTCATTATCAACATGGATATTAAAATCACAAACAATAAGGACTTTTATCTGCAGCCAGCACTAACTCAGATAGAAAATCATCAAATTATTTGATAAAGTCTGTATGGTGCCCTGGTGGCCTATCTAGAGTAGCCAGTACAAAAGTCACAGGGGATTTATCATTTACACTATTTCTCTGGATAATGTTATATGAAGCACCATTACTTCAAACTTAGGTCTATAGATTGAAGGATTGTGATCAGCGAAAGAGCACATTGTGATTGGATCAGGCTTTGATCAATGGAATGCTGAAGTCCTCATTCATGCCTTGCACAAATGATAAGCTTGAGGGAGAACAAAGCAGTTCCTGAGTGGGGGGTTACTGTATGTTAATGTTACCCCCCTCTCCACAAGAGGTAGTGTTGTTTATCTTAAGGCACAAGCATCCTTTGTTGTCCACAAAGCCTGATCTCTTCGGAATGAAACGGGGTTGCCATCTTGCTGATGTTCACTACATCTGATCCAGCATGTGCACAGTGTAACAGAGGACATGTGTTGTCATCTGAGGAATTAATTGTTAGTTGATGAGAGAGCAGTCTGCATCATTGGGAAACATTTACTGACCATCATAGTAAGCCTTTTTAGACTTTGATGTGCTGAAATGTCCTTGAAATGTTTAGCTGCCCTTTTAAAAAGAAAGCATTGGTTTGATTTTAGTTTTTTTTATCTGTAGATGTGGATGAATGTCAGAGCAGACGACACAATTGTCAGTTCTCGTGTGTCAACTCCATCGGTGGATTCACCTGCAAGTGTCCGGCAGGCTTCACCCAGCATCACACGGCCTGCAAAGGTGAAACACACATTCAGATGACCCTTTGACAACAAAAGCAGGAAACTTTACATCACTTCTTGATAAACACACAAGTAGTGCTTGGAAACATTACAGTTGTGAGTTTTGTTTCTGTATGTGATGATTATCATAAATGAAGTGAAAAGCAGTATGTCAGGTGAGTATCATGACCTGTGATTTTCAATGTTAAGGTGCTTCTTTCTTTCTTCACTTAGATATTAATGAATGTTTGTCTGAGCGGGGTCCGTGCGGTCAGCGGAGCATCTGTCAGAATTCAGTGGGCAGCTTCAACTGTGAGTGTCCACAGGGCTTCATTCTGGACTCTCTCGGCCTCAACTGTGATGGTACGGCTCTCTTTGTGTGTGTGTGTGTGTGTGTGTGAGATTGAAATGTTTTATCTGAATTTTTCTAGCAAGTTTTCCTTTCACCAGAGCCATCATTTGCATTTAGCTAAAATGTAGGCTACTGTAAGATTGGAAATGTATTTTCTTGCCCCTGAAACACATTTTGAAACATTTTTTGGTATATGAAGATTGAAACTAAATATGTGTTCAATTTCATTAATAATTCACCACTTCAATGCTTATAACATACTGTATATTAAGCATGTATTTAAAATATACTGTTACCAGAAAAAAATGCCATATGGGATATGTGAGCATGAATGAATGTTACAGGTGTGTGATGGGTGCATGTAGTTTGCAGTTTTTGAACTGAACTGATGTTTCTGTCTCTGTCAGATGTAGATGAGTGTGCGCCTGATCACAGGTGTCAGTTCGGTTGTCAGAATGTTGCGGGTGGTTTCCGCTGCAGCTGTCCAGATGGATACACACAGCACCAGCAGTGGAACCAGTGTGTGGGTCAGTACACACACAAACCTTCCCCATTATTATTGTTCATTTTCATATATTTACAGGATGTTGTAAATACATGAGCTCATGATTGTCATGTGATTAGTGTATGTGCTTCAGACACATTGAGCCCATGGTGCTCACATTTTTTAAATTACTGTTGTAATTACAGTTTACATATGCTACTGACCTTTTCTGTCCTACAGATGACAATGAGTGTTTGAACCCGGGCAGCTGTGGTTCAGCATCTTGTTTTAACACATTGGGCAGTTTTAAGTGTGGCTGTCCATCTGGCTTCACCTTTGACCCCGTGTCCACTAGCTGTGAGGATGTGGACGAGTGTGTGTCCTTCATGGGCCCCTGCAGATATGGCTGCTCAAACACACAGGGTGGATTCATGTGTGGATGTCCGGCAGGATATTACAGAGCAGGACAGGGGTGAGATGTATACTAAATAATCTTACAGGTCATAGAATTATTGACTCATATCAGTGGTCAGTTTACAGCCATGTGTCATTTAAATAACAGTACAGGTAATAGTGTCAATAATGTATTTCATTATATTGTACAAATTATTAAACTATGCATTGGTTTGCGATTGTTTTGTTTAAACTGTTAAAATATAACTTAATTATCACCATACTTCTGATATTATCTAACAAACTATTTTGACATTGTTTGCTTTTTAATCTAAACCATGCGTTCATCAAACACATTGTAAGTCGAATCATCAACCAATCACAGTGGGTAAGGTAAATGTGCTTCCCTCCTGCTATTGTCACTTGCAAACTGCAGTGCAAACTCATCTCTTTAAACCTTACTTGCCTTAATCTTAAAAAAAAAAAAAAACTTTTTCTTTCTCTTTATTTATTCCTTCCCTTTTCTAGCGTGTACTTATTTGAACACTGCCTAAAACTTGGTATTTCAAGCACTTCCTGTGACGTTGCCTCTAAGAATACTCGCTTTTTATGTATTCCCCAATTGTAAGTCGCTGTGGATAAAAGCATCGGCAAAATGACTAAATTTAAATGTAAATTTATAGTGCAGTGGCATAGTCACGAGTGGGCCTGGGGGGGCCTAGGCGCCCTCATTTGCATGTCCAGCCCCCCCCCCCAGATTTCTTATTGATTAAAGAAAATTAAGGAATTGAATGTTTCAGGGAAAACAGCAAGGAGACTACCTTACTATTTTAATAATTTACTGATCAAGTCAAGTCACCTTTATTTGTATAGCACTTTATACAATACTGATTGTGTCAAAGCAGTTTTACATTGTTAAACAGGAAAATAGTTTCAATAATGCAAGAGGACAATAACAAGGAGTACATTTTTCAGATAAAGTCAGTTCATTGATGATTCAAATGATGTCATCATCCAGTCACAGCTCTCTTCAAAAAAAAGTGTCTGTTCAATCAGTCAAGCGTCCCCAACTAAGCAACACAAAGTAACCAAAACTCCATCGGTGACAGAAAAATGAGAAAAAACCTTGGGAGAAACCAGACTCAATCGGGGGGCCAGTTCTCCCCTGGCCAGAAGAAACTAGCATGGTGTGGTTTAATTCCAGGCTGCAACACAAGTGCAGAGGACTTGTCTGGTTCCCGTTGTCTTGTGCCGATGGTCGTCGAGGTGACGAGGTCTTCACTGGGGATCTGTCTTTGTGGCTCATCTAGTTGTCCTGGTCTCCTCTGTTTTTCAGGGCTGTAGAGGTCCTCTCTATGTGCTGATCCACCATCTGGTCTTAATATGGACTGGATCTGGTGGCTATGGTCACCTCGGAATAAGAGTGAAAGAGACTAATATAAGTGTAGATGCCATTCTTCTTATGATGTAACAAGTACATCGTGTGTTATGGGAAGTGTTCCCGGTTCTGGTTGTCCTATTTAATGCAGCCTAAAAAATCCTTTAACGTATTTTAATATTAGAAGCGTATTAGTGTGTTATGTGTAAGCCAGGTTAAAGAGATGGGTCTTTAATCTAGATTTAAACTGAGAGTGTGTCTGCCTCCACAACAACGCTAGGTAGATTGTTCCAGAGTTTGGGCGCTAAATAGGAAAAGGATCTGACGCCCGCAGTTGATTTTGAGTCATCTAGGTCAGTGGTTCTCAAACCTTTCCATGAAGTACCCCCAGCACTGCACATGTTGTATGTCTCCCTACATCTGACACAACCACTTCAGGTCTTGCAGTATCCACTAATCAGCTGATGAGTTGAATCAGGTGTGATAAATGAGGGAGACATACAAAATATGCAAGTGCTGGGATTCCTCCAGGACAGGTTTGAGAACAACTGTTCTAGGTATTATCAAATGGCCAGAGTTTTGAAATTGCAGTGTACGTGAAGGACAATAATGCAATAAGAGCTCACTCAAGTACTGAGGACTAAACCATTCAGGGCTCTAATAAGTATTCGCAAGATTTTAAAATTAAGGGGGGGGGGGGCGGGGCTGGGGTGGGTCATTGTTCATATAGTGAGCCAGTGCAGTGATCGACAAGAAGCCGGGCTAATCATCGCGTCTTGGGGACTTCGCTGTTCTGGCAGTAAGAACTCTAGCTGCTGCATTTTGGACCAGATGGAGTTTGTTTATTAAGCGCGCAGAGCTAACACCCAATGAAGCATTACAATAATCTACCCTTGAGGTCATAAACGCATGGATTAACATTTACTTTAGTCATTTAGCAGACGATTTTATCCAAAGTGACTTACAAATGAGGCAATAGAAGCAATCAAAACTAACAAAAAAGCAACAATATGTAAGTGCAAATGCAGGGGCCCCAGAAGGGGGGGGGGGAGTTAGGACGTTCTAATGGCCACGCCATTCTGGTGGCCCCATCGATCTGTTTTATTAGTATTATATGTAAAGAAATTATACATGTATCTACCAAACGAGTTTACAATAAAAACAAAATTACGGCTTATTTCTGCATTTCCCGCAAAATTATATCCCCCTATTTGCGCATGTGTTTCATCCGTGCCCACGTAGCCTAGAGTCACGGAGTGAAATCAATTGCCTTTTAAACACATTTTAGTTTTGCTATAAAAATATACAAATTCATACTCTGATTACACAGAGCAGCAGCAGGAGGCGCGTGAGGTTGTCATGGCAGCCAGATACACTGCACGCGAATTACGGCTGCGCTTCTATTTTGCCACACTAAACTTCTCAAATGATCTCAAAGGAGGCTTTTATTAAGCAAATGAAGGAGTGAATTACTCATCCACTGTTTAAAAAATACTTTAGCTGGGTTTCCACTTGTTTTTTTACAGTCTATAGTTTCCACAGGCAGTGTCACAATTATCTAAGATTCATAATGTAGAACATTTTTAACATTGTATGCTGTATGTGCATAGGTAGCTAGCAAACAAAGAATACAGCTGTTAAGCTAATTGTCACATTTAGCTGAGTAAGATCATGATGTTGGATACTGCTGGAAATGCTGCAATGGGGTATCCTATTAATTCACTCAGTGTGGAAGAACATGACTGGTCTGCAGAAAGCCAAGTCCTAATCCCAGCTGAACACCTCTGCTGTGACTTAAATGCAGACCTTGAGCCAAAAACTCATCACCAAACACCAATGACTTGTACATATGCGTTCATTTTAGACACTTCCAAAACTGTGGCAACAAAGATGGAAATACAATTTTTAAATACATGAATTATGTTTCCATCTTTGTTGCCACAGTTTTAGAAGCATCTTTTTCTGTTCTAAAGAAGGGGGTCCCAATACTTTTGCCCATATAGTGTATGTACAAGTCACTGGTGTTTGCTGATGAGTTTTTGGCTCAAGGTCTGCATTTAAAGTCACACCAGAGCTGTTCATCTGGGATTAGGACTTGGCTTTCTGCAGACCAGTCAAGTTCTTCCACATTGACTGAATCAATCTTTTTTTTTTTTTTTTTAACCTTGCCTTATACACAGAGGCATTGTCGTGTTAGAATAGAAAAGGGTCCTGTCCAAACTATTGGTATAAAATTAAAAGCACACAATTCCCTAGAATATCATTATATGCATAAACATTAAGATTTGTTCTCGTGGAAATTACTAAAGTAGTCAAACCTTGCATAGAAGGGGGGGGGGGGGGTTCCAATATCTTTGGGCAATATCGGTAAGTTTGGTGCGGTAGGGGGCCAACCTCATATCTTTCATGGGCCCCAAATTGCTAGCATCAACCCCTGTGCAAATGACAAGTCTCTGTTAGCCTAACGCAGTACACTTAGCAAGGTTTTTATTTTATAGATACTATCTATATACAAACCCGATTCCAAAAAAGTTGGGACACTGTACAAATTGTGAATAAAAACAGAATGCAATGATGTGGAAGTTTCAAATTTCAATATTTTATTCAGAATACAACATAGATGACATATCAAATGTTTAAACTGAGAAAAAATATATTTTTAAGGGAAAAATAAGTTGATTTTAATTTCATGGCATTAACACATCTCAAAAAAGTTGGGACAATGCCATGTTTACCACTGTGTGGCATCCCCTCTTCTTTTTTATAACAGTCTGCAAACGTCTGGGGACGGAGGAGACAAGTTGCTCAAGTTTAGGAATAGGAATGTTGTCCCATTCTTGTCTAATACAGGCTTCTAGTTGCTCAACTGTCTTAGGTCTTCTTTGTCGCATCTTCCTCTTTATGATGCGCCAAATGTTTTCTATGGGTGAAAGATCTGGACTGCAGGCTGGCCATTTCAGTACCCGGATCCTTCTTCTACGCAGCCATGATGTTGTAATTGATGCAGTATGTGGTCTGGCATTGTCATGTTGGAAAGTGCAAGGTCTTCCCTGAAAGAGACGTTGTCTGGATGGGAGCATATGTTGTTCTTGAACTTGGATATACCTTTCAGCATTGTTGGTGCCTTTCCAGATGTGTAAGCTGTTCATGCCACACGCACTCATGCAACCCCTTACCATCAGAGATGCAGGCTTCTGAAATGAGCTACATAACAACTTGGGTTGATAACAACTTGGGTTGTCCTTGTCCTCTTTAGTCCGGATGACATGGTGTCCCAGTTTTCCAAAAAGAACTTCAAATTTTGATTCGTCTGACCACAGAACAGTTTTCCACTTTGCCACAGTCCATTTTAAATGAGCCTTGGCCCAGAGAAAACGCCTGCGCTTCTGGATCAGGTTTAGATATGGCTTCTTTTTTGACCTATAGAGTTTTAGCCAGCGATGGCGAATGGCACGGTGGATTGTGTTCTGGTTCTTGTTTTCTGGAAGTATTCTTGAGCCCATGTTGTGATTTCCATTACATTAGCATTCCTGTATGTGATGCAGTGCCTTCTAAGGGCCCGAAGATCACGGGCATCCAGTATGGTTTCCCGGCCTTGACCCTTACGCAGTGATTGTTCCAGATTCTCTGAATCTTTAGATGATATTATGCACTGTAGATGATGATTACTTCAAACTCTTTGCAATTTTTCTCTGAGAAACTCCTTTCTGATATTGCTCCACTATTTTTTGCCGCAGCATTGGGGGAATTGGTGATCCTCTGCCCATCTTGACTTCTGAGAGACACTGCCACTCTGAGATGCTCTTTTTATACCCAATCATGTTGCAAATTGACCTAATAAGTTGCAAATTGTTCCTCCAGCTGTTCCTTATATGTACATTTAACTTTTTTTTCTTATTGCTACCTGTCCCAACTTTTTTGTAATGTGTAGCTCTCATGAAATCCAAATGAGCCAATATTTGGCATGACATTTCAAAATGTCTCACTTCCAACATTTGATATGTTATCTATATTCTATTGTGAATAAAATATAAGTTTGTGAGATTTGTAAATTATTCCATTCCTTTTTTACTCACAATTTGTACAGTGTCCCAACTTTTTTGTAATTGGATTTGGTATATCATATATATATCATAAGTCACATATTTACATTGGTTTGACATTTAAAGCACGCTTGGAAATGGAAGCAATACAACATTCAACAAAAGAGCATGCATCTTGTCAAGTGCTATAACAAGTCTCAGTTAGCTTAATGCAAACGTTTAAGGTTTTTGCATTTGAACTGGAAGCGTAGGGTCATAATTAGAGATATTTTTAAGATGGAAAAATGCATTGCAGACGATTGACAGAAAAATGCAGATGATTGACTGATTGCACCGACACTATTGGAAGAGAGCTGAACTGGATGGTGACATCACTGAATCATCAATGAACTGACTTTAGCTGGAAAAATGACTCTTTGTTATTGTCTTCTTGCATTATTGACAAACTATTTTCCTGTTTGACTCTATACAATACTGGCTGTGTCAAAGCACCTTTACAAAGCGGTATACAAATAAAGGTGACTTGACATGACTGTTTTATGGGGTTGGTGGGGGTTTTTTGTTTTAGTTTTATTGTATGGGCAGATTTTGAATGATTACCTGGCTGAAATATAATCTTCCCCCCCCATATTTTTTTGCCCTCACAGGGGAAAGGGAAAAAAACCCGATAAACACAAAGGTTTCTTCTGTTTCTTTTACATTATGATATATGATTTTATTAATGTATTTGACTGATTTTAGGATCTTCTTTTTCTCAAAAATGATATTGTTTTTGTGTAATACAGTAAAGAAAATACCATATTACAATAATGAGAATAAGTATTGATGATTATGGGAATTACAAAAATGTTCAGATGCATTACAGGAAACTTTAGAAGGGAAATTGTCATGAAACAGAAAAAATGGTCTTGGGGTAGACTTCAGTTTCCTTTCAAAGTGGAACTTCAACACTTCTCCATGGTGTTGACGGTATGAAAACGCTTCTCTGTGACCGGTGTCTGAAGCACGAAAAGACACCGGCCTTAATTAGCTGACATGAGGTCAGGTGATGTAGCGTGCTGCATCAACAAGACCATAAAAGGCCACGGAATCCCTGGCTTCTTTGTCTTCAGGAAGCTTAATGTCTGTTTGTATTTGTGTGAATCATTGTGATTTCATTCCATCGTATTGTTTGTCTGTTTCACTCTGTGATTTAGACTGTATGGCCAGCAGAAATGCTAAGTTTAGGAGTTGTACATCAGCTCCCACCTGACTGCCTTCTTGAGGGATGGAATTGCTGTCAGGCTGCAATTTTGTGTCTCTGGTCCCATGCAAACAGATCCCAAGTTGTTTGCATACAGTGATACAAAACCGCATATTCTGATGTTTCCATTTAAAGTAATAGAAGCACACACTCGGTATGTCCTCCAGACTTTGTAAAAACTTGTCATTGATTTACTGACTACATTTGTCTGAGGAGTTAAATGTTGAATATGCATTTGGCTCTGAGAAGCTAAATGTTAAAAATGCATTTAGCTCTGAGAAGTTAGATATGGAGCATTACTCTGGGCCACATAGATATTGCTCTCCATGCCACCAAGCAGATGGTTTGCAACTATCAGCTGTCCCATTAACTGATATGGTCGTGGTGGAGCAGCATCTGTGATTAAAATATGACAGAGATTATGAAGGTGATAATATCAGATAGGTCTGTTTCGCTAAATCCATCACATTTGTGTTTGGGAAGCAAACGTCTCTAGCTGGATTTCTGTCCAGTCTCTGCTCAGTGCTGCCCCTCCCCACTTTTGCAACAGGAAGTTCTTATAGGTTTGCTTTCGGGGTCAATGCACACCAGTGTTGACTTCTTGGGTTCTGACAGAGGCTGTTGTTGGGTCTCATGGCAGCAGCAGCCATTGTAATCCGATTCTATTGGTGACTTCAACATCCACCTTGAAGCCACATGCTACTGACTTCCACTCTCTCCTGCCCTCTTTCAACCTTCGGCGGCTTAACCCCACTGGTACCCATAAATCAGGTAACCAGCTCGACTTCATCTTTACATGCAATTGTATCACATATAACATCTTGGTCAAACCCTTTCATGTGTCGGATCATTTCATTATTACTTTTAATCTACATCTACCTTCTTCTGCACCACCAAACCCTCTGCCAGCTTCATTTAGACAAAATCTAACGTCTCTTTCTCCTTCTTGACTCTACTCTGTGATATCGACCTCTCTTCCTACCCCCACACATTTCTCATCATTAGATGTGAATTGTGCCAGATACCTTATTTTCTACCCTAACTAGCTGCCTAGACAATATCTGTCCAATTTCCTCCAGACCAGCACGTGCTACTTCACAAACAAAACCACATCCATCAGCAGTCAGTTCATGGCTCGAATAACCCAGGAACTCAAAGCAAACGCTCGCACAGCTAACATCTTCTCTCCTCCTTCTCTCCTCTTACAGAAGATGAAGTCTCTAAACTTATTCTCTCCAGCCACCCTACCACCTGTCCTCTAGACCCAATCCCCTCACATCTCCTACAAGCTATTTCCTCTGCACTTCTGCCTTCACTCACACACACATACACACACACACACACACAACCCTCTACATTGCGAGTAAATAAATCACTTGCATATGCGACTAAATCTCACTCTGGGTGACTAAGGGCCTTCCGCACCGTTGTCATAATGTCTATCGTTAGCCATTGGCTAATAAATTCTTAGATTTTACTCGCCAGTGTGTGAGTTGGAGGCTAAGTATAAGTTTAGCCCTACAAGATGCGGTTACGTAATCTATTCAGACCCCCTTTAAATTTTTCACTCTTTGTTATATTTCAGCCATTTTCTAAAATCATTTAAGTTTTTTTTTTTTTCCTCTTTAATGTACACACAGCACACCATATTGATAGAAAAACACAGAATTGTTGACGTTTTTTCAGATTTATTAAAAAAGAAAACTGAAATAATCACATGGTCGGAAGTTATATTCAGACCCTTTGCTGTGACACTCATATCTTTAACTCAGGTGCTGTCCATTTCTTATAATCATCCTTGAGATGGTTCTACACCTACATTTGAGTCCAGCTGTGTTTGATTATACTGATTGTACTTGATTAGGAAAATCACACACCTGTCTATATAAGACCTTACAGTTCACATTGCATGTCAGAGCAAATGAGAATCATTAGTTCAAAGGAACTGCCTGAAGAGCTCAGATACAGATTTGTAGGCAAGGCACCGATCTGGCCAAGGTTACAAAAAAAATTTTCTGCTGCACTTAAGGTTCCTAAGAGCACAGTGGCCTCCATTCCTTAAATGGTAGACGTTTGGGACGACCAGAACCCTTTCCTAGAGCTGGCCGTCCGGCCAAACTGGGCTATCGGGGGGAGAAGAGCCTTGGTGAGAGAGGTAAAGAAGAACCCAAAGTCATTGTGGCTGAGCTCCAGAGATGCATTCGGGAGATGGGAGAAAGTTGTAGAAAAGTCAACCATCACTGCAGCCCTCCACCAGTTGTGGCTTTATGGCAGAGTGGCCCGACGTAAGCCTCTCCTTAGTGCAAGACACATAAAAAACACCTGAAGGACTCCAAGATGGTGATAAATAAGATTCTCTGGCCTGATGAGACCAAGATATAACTTTTTAGCCTTAATTCTAAGCGGTATGTGTGGAGAAAACAGGCACTGCTCATCACCTGTCAAATACAGTCCCAACAGTGAAGCATGGTGGTGGTTTCATCATGCTGTGGGGGTGTTTTTCAGGGACAGGACGACTGGTTGCAATCTAGGGAAAGATGAATGCGGCCAAGTACAGGGATATCTAGTACCAAGTACTTTCTCCAGAGTGCTCAGGACCTCATACTGGGCCGAAGGTTTACCTTCCAACATGACAATGACCCTAAGCACACAGCTAATATAACGTAGGAGTGGCTTCACAACAACTCTGTGACTGTTCTGAATGGCCTAGCCAGAGCCCTGACTTAAACCCAATAAAGCATCTCTGGAGAGACCTAAAAATGACTGACCACCAACGTTTACCATCCAACCTGACAGAACTGAATCAGAAGTATCTGCAAGGAGGAATGGCAGAGGATCCTTAAATCCAGGTGTGAAAAACTTGTTGTATCTTTCTCAAAAAGACTCATGGCTGTATTAGATTATTAAAAGGGTGCTTCTACTAAATACTGATCAAAGGGTCTGAATACTTTGGACCATGTGATATTTCAGTTTTTTTCTTTTTAATAAACTTCAAAAATGTCAACATTTCTGTGTTTTTCTGTCAATATGGTGTGCTGTGCGTACATTAATGAGGAAAAAAAAAAACTTAAACGATTTTAGCAAATGGCTTCAATATAACAAATAGTGAAAAATTTAAAGGGGTCTGAATAATTTCCATACCCACTGTAAATTTCACGTTCCACTGCCCACATCGTGACTAAGTGCTTGACGATAATCCTTGAAGTTTTGATCTTTCCATCAGCGATCTGTGCTTTTTCAGTTCACTTCAATGGATGCTGCAGCTAGCACCTGTATTTGACCGCACCATACACTCTAGTGTGAAGGCGCAGACTCTCCGCTAGCTTTGCTGATAGCGCTACGAGTAAATTATATTCTTTGCTGTATTTTCCTGTCAAAATAGAGTTAATTTAGAATTATTCAGCTTTTAGGAACAAGCAGAAGATATGCCGGTTTCTCCGGTAGTGGGCGGAGCTAATGCGCAAATGGCAATCTCATTGGCTGGCGCTCATCTATTATGTCCCTGTTTTGGTTTCAGCAAATCAGTTCGAGCGAACGCTGACAATGTGATTAATATTCATGAACCCTGCAGCTCATTGATCCTTAGTGCATTGTATATTGTTATTAGTAGTAGAATTAGTAGTATCTTTTAATAATAAGTACCATTATATATTACTATTATCTAGATTTTTTTTACAGAAACCCTGAATGACCAACAATATCTTAAGCATCATCACCAGTCCTAATGTCAGTTACCAATGACCATATGCATTGACTCAGGCTACCAGTTTTTAGTTATAATCACTAAAGTTATATCATTAAATAGTGCTTAATTATAATAATGTCATGATAATGCTTGATTGACTGATTAAGAAGCTAAGATTTAAGAAGCTGTGCCATTTTACAAAGATAAGCTGATTTGGAGGAATCATATTGTTATGTTTTCACTATCATAGCATATGGAATACACTCTTGAATGCACTATGATAAATAACACAGCCACACATGGGGGTACTTAACGTCTTCATTTGCTTTATTTAAGGGAACACAACTACTAATAATTACTAAGTGGTGGTGCCACCTACAGGCACTATGGAGAATGAGTCTCCCATACATAACATCTCCTCCCCTTTTAAATCAAGAAACAAACGACAAGGTATTTTCAAACCCACAAACATTACGCATTTATTTATTCTACTCTAGAGGTAGAGGGTAGACTGCCTCTTGCCTCGAGCCAGTTCGGGGATTATTCTGCCCCATGTTAGAACAGGCTCACTAACATAACTAATTACAGTTCAATCCAGCAGTTTCCATAGTCCTATAATGTCAGACGGTTGGGTGGTTTAATCACTCTGGTTGGATAACGTCTGACCTGCGCTGGTGGAATGTTGAGTTTGCCATGCTTTGTCTGAGACTCTGTTAATGTGTCGCCGTTAACATCTTGTTCCTTTGTTGGTGGTGCAGATGAAGTGGCATTTTCAGAGGTCTGCACCAGAACAGACACATTCATGTTATCAGGTAATTCTGTCAACTGAGTTTCAGCTGTTTGGTTTGGAATGGACAAAAGTTGATCAGCATGATGCCGCCATTCCTCAGAAGCACCTACATCCACAATATAAGATACTGGACCACTTTGAGCCGTCACCACTCCTGATGTCCATCTCTCTCTCCCCCTGTAATCACGAGCCAGCACAACATCACCTACTCCAAACCGTCTCTGCTTTGAATGACCAGCTCGCCGGAGAACCTGAGAGGTCTGTGAGAGTCGCACAGCAGCTGTCACACTGGGTTTTAAGGCATCAAGACATGTGCGCAATTGGCGTCCCAAAAACAACAGGGATGGGGACTCCTTTGTCGTCGGATGTGGTGTGTTGCGGTACGTCAGCAAAAATGTTTCCAGCCGTTTCTGAAGAGTAGAAGAGCCCTTAGAAGCCTTCAGTGCTTGTTTTAGTGACTGAACAAACCTGCCCATTAGTTGCCGGATGATATGGGGCAGAACGGATATGTTTCACATGGTTGGCCTTCAGGAAATTTGCAAACTCCTGAGAGACAAATTGTGGTCCATTGTCGCTCACAAGAACTTCAGGCAGACCATAATGACTGAAGAGGTTCCTCAAAACTCCAATTGTTTTTTCTGCTGTCGTTGATGTCATCAACTGCACCTCAGGCCACTTTGAATGTGCGTCAACCACGACCAGGTACATGTGACCCTCACACGGCCCAGCAAAATCTACATGTATGTGCTCCCATGGTTTGCTTGGCCACTCCCATGGGTGGAGGGGTGCTTGGGATGGCATTTTCTGTATTTGTTGACATGACTGACAAATTTTCACTTGCAGTTCAATGTCAGCATCAAGACCCGGCCACCACACAATGGCTTTCATTCGGACAATTCCTGGGTGGCCAGTGTGCAGTTCCTCCAGCACCCTTTTCCACAGCTTGTGAGGAACAACTACTCTCATACCCCGCATTAAGCACCCGTGTTGGACAGACAGTTCATCGCACTTGGAGATGAAAGGTGAGAGTTCATTATTATCTGTCAGGCTGACAGCTTGAGTCCCTTTCAGAACCATTTCGACAACTGTAGACAAAGTAGAGTCACTCATAGTCTCACGTCGAATATCAGTGGCACTGACAGGGAGCTTCTCTACCTATCCGAGGTAGAACAGCTCTACAGCATCCTTTTTCTCTTTGTGTTCCACTTGTAATGGCAGACGGGAAAGACCATCAGCATTTGCGTGATGTTCAGCTCTTTTGTACTCGATGGTGTAATTGTGCGCAGACAAAAGTAATGCCCACCTTTGCATACGTGCCGCCGCCATAGATGGAATTCCATTTTGTGGTCCAAAGATCGTAGTAAGGGGGCGGTGATCTGTAAAAAGCGTGAACTTTCGTCCATAGAGATACTGATGGAATTTCCTGACCCCGAACACAATTGCCAGAGCCTCACGCTCAATCTGCGCATAATTCTGTTCTGCCTTGCTAAGTGTGCGCGATGCAAAAGCTATTGGTTTTTCTTCACCGCTGGGTAACATATGGGAAATGACGGCACCAATGCCATAAGGCGATGCGTCACATGCAAGCCGAATTGCGTTCTGTGGGTCGTAATGTGTCAAGACATTTTGTGACACTAATTGTTCCTTTGCCTTTTTGAATGCAGCCTCGCACTCTGCAGACCACTGCCAACGTTTCCCTTTACACAGCAGGGCATTCAAAGGATTCGCTATAGTCGCCAAATTGGGTATGAATCTCCTGTAATAGTTTAACAGGCCAAGAAATGATCTCAGCTGTGTGATGTTTGATGGGGTTGGAGCATTGATAATTGCATTTACTTTTTCAGGTGACTTGTGCAAACCTTCAGCGTCAATTATGTGACCCAAGTATTCCAATGAGTCCTTGAAGAAGTCACATTTCTCTTTTTCAACACGCAAGCCAAACTCCTCCAGGCGTCCAAGGACTGCCTCCAGGTTTTCCAGGTGTTCAGCTTCAGTCCGCCTGGTAACAAGAATGTCATCCAGGTAGCAATGGACATTGGGAAGACCTAGTAATACTTGGTCCATAGCTCTCTGGAATATAGCTGGGGCTGAAGCGATCCCGAACGGAAGGCGCTTATACTGGAATAACCCTTTCTGTTTGGAAATTGTGAGGAACTTCGTGGACTCCTCCTCAACCCTCATTTGGAGGTAAGCATGTGACAAGTCCAGTTTGCTGAAACATTGTCCTCCCGCTAATGAAGCGAACAGGTCCTCGATACATGGTAACGGATAGTGTTCAATGTGAAGGACAGGGTTTATCGTCACCTTAAAGTCACCACAGATGCGCACTGCCCCGTTTTTCTTTACTACCGGGACTATTGGGGTAGCCCATTCGCTGTATTGTACCGGTAACAATACTCCCCTTTCAGTGAGACGGTTCAGCTCTGCTTCAACTTTCGGATGCAGAGCATATGGAACTACTCTGGGCTGACAAAATTTGGGTTTGTGTATAGGTTTCAATGTTATTTTAGCTTTAATGCTCTTAATTTCCCCCAATTGTTTAGAGAAAACAGCAGCATGTTTCTGTAGAACAGCTTCAAGCGTCTTCAATTTGAGTGTTTTTATTTCTTTCCAGTTCAGTTTAATCTGACGCAGCCATTCTCTGCCATAGAGTGGTGGATAATCCCCATGCACGACATACAATGGTAGAACAGCTGTCTGTTTGCCCATTTTTACATGAACCTCAATTACACCTTCAGGGCGCAATGCTTGTCCTGTATATGTTCGAAGAACAATGTCAGTTGAGCATAAGGGCAGGTGTTTCAGTATTCTGTCATAAGTCTCTGTTGAAATCAAAGACACTGCTGCGCCCGTGTCCAATTCCATTTCAAGTGGCATTCCTTCAAGAACAAGCAGTGATGGTTTCACAATGATACTGGACTTTTCTCCTTGCTGTGACAGTTTATACAGGGCTAAATCAGAGTCTGTTTCATCATCACTGGATGCTGCCTCAGCATCAAGGTGGTGTACACTTCCTTTCTTGACATAGCCTTTCTGCTTAGTTTCTCTAGTTGCCCGTGCAGCTTTTGCTCGGTTTCCACTCTTTGTTTTTCTGTCATTGTTACTCTTCCTGCAAACGCGACTGATATGGCCCTTTTTTCACATGTATTACAATATTTGTCCTTAAACCAACAGTCATCATCATTATGGTTGTCCTTTCCACATTGTTTGCATTTGTTGTTTGACATCTTAGTCTTTGATAAAGACAGTGCATTTACCGTCAGTGATCCGCTGAGTTGGTGCGCTTCGCGTGACGCTGTTTCCATGGAGACCGCCAGCTCCACTGCTCTTTGAAACATCAGCATAGTTTCAGTCAACAAGCGCTTTTGTATAGCCTTACTCTTCAAGCCACACACAAATCTATCGCGAAGTGCATCATCCAAATGTCCCCCAAATTCACAGTGTTCTGATAGTCCTCTAAGCACTGCAACATACTGTGTCACCGACTCGCTCTCCTCCTGATTCCGCCAATGGAAACGAAAATGTTCCGCGATGATCAGGGGCTTCGGAGAAAAATGTTGCTGTAACGTGTCTGTGATGTGCTTAAAGCTCTTCTCTCTCGGTTTATCCGGCGCAATCAGACTTCGGAGTAATCCATATGTTTTTCCTCCGAACACGCTGAGTAGCACAGGCACTTTCTTTTCGGCATCAATGCTGTTAGCTTCTACAAAGTGCTCAAATCTTTCAATATAGGTGGTCTATGGTTCAACGCTTTCATCAAAAGCTTCCATATAGTAACAGCCATTCTATATAACCTAGCTCACTTTAGCTCCGCAGAGAAAATAAAATAAAAGTTCAAGTGCGCCTAACTACTCACGATTCACTGTGGTAGCTTCCTGGAAAATTAATCCCATCCTCGTCGCCAACTATGTTATGTTTTCACTATCATAACATATGGAATAAACTCTTGAATGCACTACGATAAATAACACAGCCACACGTGGGGGTACTTAACTTCTTCATTTGCTTTATTTAAGGGAACACAACTACTAATAATTACTAAGTGGTGGTGCCACCTACAGGCACTATGGAAAATGACAGTCTCCCATACATAACACATATACGCAAAGAAAAAAAAAGTAACCCCTTAAAACATGTTGACTTGTGTGTGTGTGTATATCAGTCTGGCGAGTAAACTAAAAAATGTACTAGCCAACGGCGATTATATTGCCAAGGTGTGCGTAGAGGGTTGACACATCATCAACACATCTCTTCTCACAGGCATTTTTCCCACCGCATTCTAAGCAGGCTCGGGTAACCCCACTGCTTAAAAGTAAGCAGACTTTTATGACACTTCACTTGTTGAAAGCAACAGGCCCATGTCTCTCCTCCCTTTCATAGCAAAATCACTTGAATGCATTGTTTTCAACCAAGTGTCTCCCTTCCACTCACAGAACGAGCAGCTGGACAATAACCAATCTGGATTAAAAAGTGGCCATTCAACTGAAACCACATTGCTGTTAGTCACTGAAGTGCTACGGAGTGCAAGAGCTGAGTCCAAATTTTCAGTTCTCATTCTGCTAGATCCATCTGCTGCATTCAACACTGTTAATCATCAAACCCTTCTGTCCACCCTCTCATCGCTGGGGATCACCGGAACTGCAGTCCACTGGTCTGAGTCTTACCTCACAGGTAGGTCCTTCAGGGTGTCTTGGGAAGGAGAGGTATCCAAATCACATCAACTGGTCCTTGGGGTTCCTCAAGGATCAATTATTGGGCCCCTCCTTTTCTCTATATACACTACATCACTGGGACCCATCATTCAGGCACATGGTTTCTCCTTTTATTGAAATGCTGATGACATGCAGCTCTACCTCTCATTTCAACCAGATGATCCAATGGTACCTACTCAGATCTCACACTTTCTGATGGACAACTCGGCATGGATGAAAGAACATCACCTGCAGCTCAACCTAGCAAAGACTGAACTTCTCATCTTCCCAGACACCCCATCAGTACAGCACCAGTTTACCCGCCAACTGGGCTCCTCAAAGATAATCTCATCGAGTTCAGCCAGGAAACTTGGGGCAATCCTTGATGATCAGCTGACCTTTAAAGATCACATTGCAAAAACAGCATGATCATACAGGTTTGCACTACACAACATCAGGAAGATCAGACCCTTCCTAACAGAGCATGCAACACAGCTTCTCTAGGCTGGACTAATGCAATGCTCTTCTAGCTGGACTTACAACATGTGCAGTCAGACCTCTGCAAATGATTCAGAATGCAGCAGCACATCTTGTTTTCAACGAGCCCAAGAGAACCCATGTCACACCGCTTCTCATCTCTCTGCACTGGAAGAGAACAGCTGAATCCCTCAAAGTATTTAAGAAACAACTGAAAACTCATCTTTTCTTTAAACATCTAACTGCCTCCTCATAATAATAATTTTTAAACAATTCTATGGCTTCACAATTTCTCTTCTCTTATTATCCTCCTGTCCTAGCTTTTTACTACTTTGAACGATGACTGAATCCTTGTATACCGGGCACTTGTGTTTATTGCCATCTTATGATAAATAGCTTGTTGTATTCCTCAACTGTAAGTTGCTTTGGATAAAAGCAAATTAATAAATGTTAATGTATTGGGTCTAGTGCATATGAGGTCAGTTCAGTTCTGACACAAGAGCAGAGGTCCTCATCGTCTGAACAACCAACAGTCCACGCTGCATTCTCCCTGAGGTTCTCAGATCTACTGTCTCTCCTCGACGGCACTCCCTGGGAGATTATCTTCAAGAGAGACCTTCTGTCTCAAGTGCAGGGGTCAATCTGTCACCCTCGGCCAGAGATCTGGAAGCTTTTCTTCCAGGCCACGAGGGACACTAGCTCATTGATTCCAATCATTCAACTGAGATTGTTTTGAGACTATTCTGAGTTCCAGAGCTCCCTCCATGGGGAAACTGTATGCCCTCAAATGGCTTCTCTTTGCATCATAGTGTGATTAATGTCACTTGAACCCAGTCCACTGCCGAGTGGGTACAGTGCTGGAGTTCATGCAGGAGCACCTTTCAGCTGGGCTATCCCCTGCCACACATGGTGTGTACATGCCAGGTTCCGCATATGCTAAGGTGGTGTGGCAACTTAGATCATGGGGTTGCAGGTGGAGATGGCGGAAGAGCTTGAGATGGGTGTACCCTTTTCTCTTTGCCTGCTCTGTGAATTTTTCTGATCCTAACAAGGATCCAATGCTCAGGATCTGGCTCCAACGGACTAGATGTGATCATGCCTGATGCAGTTATCCACCCTGCGACCACTCATTCAGTAATACATCAGGCTTTCTTTCCTCCGCCGCATGAATCCCCGAAGCATGAAAGGCTTCATCTATTATGTCCAATCCGGGCTTTTAGGATATTAGGGCTGCAACTAATCGATAAAATTGATAATAATAGATAATGAAATTTGTTGTCAACGAATGCCGTTATTGATTAGTTGGGTCGCTCACGTTACGGGGGAGCATGAGGGCAAGATAACACAGCCGCATATGACATGGCAGAGAGTACAGATCAACCGGCAGCAGGAAAAAGTGTGCGTACCAAGTCATCCAAGGCATGGGAGCATTTTATATTAAATGCAACAAAGAAGAGTGCAATCTGCAAGTTATGCAAAGCTGAGCTTGTGTGTAATGGTGTAACACACTGGTGTAACGGATGAAGGCGAAACATTAGCATGGTAAGCAAAAACTGTGTATCCTCATCATGTGAAAATGGTATAGTTTAATTAATTGCTATTGTTTGCTAACTTCAGGACAGTCACACTGGATCTTTTCTGTCATGACTCGTGAGCATCAGGTTGCACAATCACTTCACTCACAACATAGCGATGGATTAAATGTTGCTACCATAGAATAGCTTAAATTAAAATCATGCGAACAGAGTCAAACACTAAATCTAAAAGCAACAAATAACAGCAGCAGTAAAATATAAAACATTTTAGTCACTGTTGGGGTTTTCAGCGAATGTTTATGCATTTGTTCACCAATGCATATTGTTAGCTTGCTGCATTTCTCCCTTCCGTTCTCTTTTTATAGCATTTGTCTACTACAACAGTTAACTTATCTGTTTTCAAACATGATTTACTTCGCTTTACTATGTTCACTTGTTTTCAATGTTTATATTTAATTTATGCATATAATTTAATTATACAAAAAAACAATTATATATATGTGAACCCTTTTGATTGGTCTGTATTTCTGCATAAATATAACCCAAAAAATCATCAGATTTTCATGCAAGTGCTGAAAAAGAACCAAATCAAACAAATGAGAAGAAAATATATACTTTGTCATTTATTTATTCAGGAAAATGATCCAACATTACTTATCTGTGAGTGGCAAAAGTATGTGAAGCTCTAGGATTAGCTGTTAATCCTCTAAGCGCCAAAGTTGCAAAATTGCGACAAGACGTCATACTTAATAAAATAGGCTGTAGATCCTAATATGGTGTAATATCTCATTTGTGTTCCCTACCACTAGATGGAAGACATGTAGTACTTCGATTCTAGACCAAAATGATGTTATGTTCCTATTCAAAGTGTTCGAGCAAATAGCAGAGCAAGTGAGCTATCGTGTCATTGATGCGGAAGCAGTTCAGTTCAGAGCATCTAAGTAAATTGTGAGATTTGTGAGAGAAAATCGCCAAATGGCTAATAAAAAGTTGTACCGTGAGGATGTGTTGCAAATGTTATTCGCCGATTCTGACTCTGAAGGGGAATATTTGCCTTTTGGAAATGACGATCGGTCATCTAATGATCGCGCTTCTCCCAGTACATCTTTGCAGCGCAATGGCCGCCGTGCAAGGCGAGAGTGTTCACGAAGCACAAACAAGTGATCATTTCGACCCTTTGCCCAACGGGGAATGGTGGTGGGGGCCGGTGGGTGGGGTGCAGGGTAAAGGGGTCGTAGTGTCCATAGGAGAGCTGTTGCTAGAGGTAGAGGCAGCAGGGGTAGGAGAAATAGGGCTGGAAGTAGCACTAGCTGTCCCAAAGAGGTGGGAGTGGCCGCGGTACATGTGGCCGTGCTGTGCGTGGGAGAGCCGGGAGACGTGGTAGAGGCAGCAGGGGTGATCTGGATCTAAATAGGGCTGGAAATAGCGATGACAATGGTGGCTGGTTTTTTTTGAGAAATGAAGTGTATCAGGACTGGATCAAACACTTTGATGAGCCTGTTGGTAATTTAGTACTTTCTCCTGTTTTATTGTTGGTTTCCTCTTTTCTGATCATTTGGAATGAGGATAAAAAAACAAAAAAAAAACATGCAAAATAAGTTCACATAATTTTCAATATCTATTATTTCTTGAATATTACTGATCAAAAAGTAGGCTACTGTTCACATGCATTTTACTACTATGTAGCATAGTAATATAGTAATAATTTAGCACTTTCTCCTGTTTTATTGTTGGTTTCCTCTTTTCTGATAATTTGGAATGAGGATAAAAAGAAAAAAAAACATGCAAATAAGTTCAAACATCAATTCAATATCTACTATTTCCTGAATATTATGAAATTCAAGACTCTGATGACGTCATGATATGCAAATTAGACGAGTATATTTACACCCCACATAAACTTTCGGTCATGCCCAACATTTTTCTAATTTACAGTAGATCTCTATCTTCAAGCCCATTTTAAGCCACAAGCTTTTGAAATCTTGATGTCAAAATCTAGCATTTTTCCCCAAAAATCCCTGGCACCTAAAGAGTTCATTTGAAGGTGAAATTAAAGTCCATCTGTTCAGAGGTGTTTTCAATCAGTGAGACTATCAGGTGTCAGTGTGAGCCCTGTTTTACTTAAAGAACAGGGATCTTTGAAAGTGTAGCGTCTGGACCAATCAAACACACAATAAATATTTTGTTAGCTATATTTAACAAATACTCTGTAACACCCCTCAGTTAACAAGCCATATGAGGACCTATGAACCCTTCCCCACGGAATGCGTAACACCCCAGGAAGTCAAACAGGCCTCTTTATTGCATGGCAACCAACACTGATATCACTGGGTTTATTGGCCAAAAGAATCCAAAGCAGGGAAAATCCCTGCATGTCCCAGGGCAAGAGGCAGTGTAGAAATTGACTTTTCTACTAATTAATTCATAGGAAAACCTTTCTTTGAATGAACACACATGATCCTTCAGGCCATTGGGTACATTATTGTCATCGTGTATTTTGTCTTTGAAATTGTATACTGTTATGCAGGCTTATAATCGAAACACACTCCTGTCATCCTTTCACTATTTGTAATCCTACCTTGTCTAGTATCTATGAATTCGCCTTCTTTGATCGAAACAAGCAATGTATATATATATTGGTTTAACCAAAAATTTTTTTTTTTTAGGCAATATATATTAGGTCCTGAGAATCTTTAGTAATTTCGAATCAAGTTCCATTTGCAAAGTACCATGCCCTCACACAAAGGGTCATAAAACCCTCCAGCAATTGCCACCTCCCGCTTGGAATTTCCATCTTTCTCATTGGACAAGCCCTCTTGAGAAGCGTGAATCTTCGCAGACTTTAAAGGCCTCACACCAGTGACCCGCCCAGAGTCGGTGGTTTGTTGGAATTCTGAGATTCTGAGAAAGGTGGTGAGAAAAACGCTCCCGGAAACCCTAACCCTAAGCTCGCGCCAGGCTTCGGCCTTGTCCTTTCCATTCATCAAGTTACTCTGACGCAGACGCAAAAAAAAAAACTGGTTCTTTCTCATCAACCCACTTCAGCAAGATCTTGGGCCTTAAGCTTGCATCAGGAATCTCTTTCAGACAGCCGAGACTCGCAAGTATCAAACTTAGTCTGATTAATTGATACATTAAGTATCAGTTAAAACCTTTTTACAAAGGTGTGTTTGAACAAAGAATCTGACGCTTCCCTCAGGTGTAGATCTGCCGAATATGCAAATGGTTCCATAAATTTCATTCCTTATGTCTCTTTTCTGTACTGAGTTAAGCTTTAACCCTTTCCTATACCAACTGTATGTGTGTGTGTGTGTGTGTATGTGTATGTTAGACCAGTTTATGTGTTTATGTAGGATGTTAGACCAGTTTATGTGTTTATGTAGTATGTTAGACTAGTTTAAGTGTTTATGTAGTTAATAAAACCTTATTTGTATCACACTTGACGTGGTTCATTGGTTGCTCATAACTGGAGTCACTAATCATGCAGATTTACGATACAAGCTTATAGAATTGTACAGTAAAAAGTTATTTCCCTTAACCAGGAAACCAACGTTCTTAGAATTGACAAGACAGTTGACCCTGAGAGGTCAGCTAAATATCTACAGCGGATCTAAAATATTCATAATTAATTATAACTAGTTATGGTTAATTATTCATATTTCCCATGAGCTGATTCGTTACAAAAGTTTGGTCATGTTTATGAAAGGGTGTCATGGCACAAACAAATGAGATCTCTGAGGACCTCAGAAAAAGAGTTGGTGTTTCTCATCAGGCTAGAAAAGGTTACAAAACCATCTCTAAGAGTTTGGACTCCACCAATCCACGGTCAGACAGATTGTGTAGAAATGGAGGAAATTCAAGACCACTGTTACCCTCCCCAGGAGTGATTGACCAACAAAGAACACTCAAAATCCAAGGCGTGTAAAAGTCCATTAGGTTTAAAGGACTGCAGGCTAACTTCTAAGCAACTAAAGGCCTTTCTCACATTGGCTAATGTTAATGTTTATGAGCTATCATCAGGAGAACACTGAACAACCATGGTGTCCATGGTAGAGTCGCAAGAAGAAAGCCACTGCTCTCCAAAAAGAACATTACTGTCCATCTGCAGTTTGCTAAAGATCATGTGGACAAGCCAGAGGGAATACAGGAATACTGCAGAAATGTTTTGTGCATGGATGAGACCAAAATAGAACATTTTGGTTTAAATGAGCAGCGTTATGTTTGGAGAAAGAAAACACTGCATTCCAGCATAAGAACCATATCCCATCTGCGAAACACGGTGGTGGTAGTAACATGGTTTTGGCCTGTTTTTTTGCATCTGGTCCAGGATGGCTTGCCATCATTGATGGAACAAAGAATTCTGAATTATACCAGCAAATTCTGAAGGAAAATGTCAGGGCATCTGTCCTAGAACTGAATCTCAAGAGAAAGTGGGTCATGCAGCAACACACTGACCCCCAAGCACACAAGTTGTTCTACTAAAGAATGGTTAAAGAAGAACAAAGTTAATGTTTTGGAATGACTGAGTCAAATTCCAGACCTTAATCCAACTGAAATGTTGTGGAAGGAGCTGAAGCAGCAGTTCACAGGAGGAAACCCATCAACATCACAGAGTTGAAGCTGTTCTGTACTGAGGAATGGGCTACAATTCCTACAAGCCTTTGTGCAGGACTGATCAGCAGTTACAATAAACATTACCTGCAGTTATTGCTGCAAAAGGGGGTCACACCAGATACTGAAAGCAAAGATTCACATACTTTTGCCACTCACAGATATGTAACATTGGATCATTTTCCTGAATAAATAAATTACCAAGTATATATTTTTGTTTCCTTTGTTTGATTGGATTCTCTTTGTCTGCTTTTAGGATTTGTGTGAAAATCTAATTATGTTTTGGGTCATATTTATGCAGAAAAATAGAACATTCTAAAGGGTTCACAAAACGTTCAGCGCACTGTAGATTATATATATATATATATATATATAGATGCTTTAGTGTAAGTATTTGATTATTTTTTATGCATGGTTGTCAACTTGACATCTGCAATTATCATTAAAAGACAATACAAATGTTGATTTGCACAAATGGCTTCACCTTGCATACTCATATTCAGTTATTTTTCTCTATAGAAACTCTGCATGAGTTAATTTGTTCAAAGGAGATATCCCCCACGCACTCCTCAACAAGCAACCATTATAACAGATGCCATCCTCCTGAGTATGTTGGTAACTGACATGTGGCCAATGTCAATGGTGGAAGATGAAGGATTAAAAAAAAAAATTATTAGCATCCTCAACCCGGGATACATTCTTCCCTCAAGGACCCACTTCACAAAATTGATGGAGAAGAAATACCAGGGGGAATTTGAAAAAGTGAAGTCTGCTATAAACACCACCAACAGCAGAATGGCTTTATGGACAAGTGTTGCCACTGAAGCATACCTTGACATTACATGCCATTACATTTGGAATGACTAGAAAATTATGTCTGTCTGCCTTACCACCATGCCACTCGAAGACAGACATACCTGACAATGGCGCGAATATTGTGGCTGCTGTAAATTACTGGAGGAGAAACACGGATGGACCAGTATACGCTGCGCTGGCCGCGTATAAAAACACTGCTTTAAAGAACACAGGCACTGAAAGAGCTGTTGGAGCTGCAAAATATCTTGTGGAGCACCTGCAGTAAGCTCAAAGAAAAACAGAAACAAATGGGCACACCTGAGCACCAGCTTGTTGTTGACGTAAGTAACAGATTGAACCGTATGTTCTATATGATTAACAGACTGATTGAGCAGAGGTGGCCTTTAACTGCTACTCTGTCTGACCCATCCATCACTCACAGAGGCAAATGCTATCTTGATTTGAAACCAGACCAGTGGAGTCTTCTTAACGAACTTTCCATTGCTCTTAAGCTTTCTGAATGTGTAACTGTTTTTATGAGCGGGCAGGAATATGTAACAGTCTCCTTGTTTCACTTGTGAAAGGGCTGTCGAAGTCCACTGAAGGTGCTGCCTTTGATTCAGCTCCAATTAAGTCCTACCAAGCCACAGCAGCTGAGCAACTTCAAAAACAGATGGAAACAACTCTTTGAACAGGTAGATAATCCTGTGATTCTCTCTTCTGCTCTGGACCCAGTTTTCAGAAGACTGAGACTTCTGTCACCTAAGAAAAGTATAACTGTGCAGGCTAAAGCTCAAACTGAAGCACTTGCAGCAAGAAAGGAGATGGAGCAGCAGCAAACAACCACCTCAGCCATAAGAACAGAAGCTAAACCTTCAACATCTTTGCTTGACTCACTCCTTGAGTCTGGAGGCAGCAGTGAGGAAGAGAGCAGAGAGGAGAAAGCTGAGGACCACCTCAACACTCAAATAAGAAATGAAGTCCTGGCTTACTTTGTTGAGAGGCCCCTAGCCAAGGAAGAAAATCCTTTGGATTGGTGGGGAGATAATAACGATAAATACCCCACCTTGGCCCAAATTAGCTGAATCCCACTTGTGTATCCAGGCACCTCAATGCCATCAGAGCGTCTGTTCTCTGCTGCAGATTACATAGCTTGCAAAAAAGGAGCTAGCTTCAACCCAGAGCATGTAGCCATGCTGACATTTTTGCATTCCAATTCTAAATTTTGGAAAAGTGAATAAGAAACATGTTTGTATGAACAACTTTGAAGAGTGACAGTTTTCCTGTTCTTCTGCATTCTACCTCTGTATCAAACAGTAACATTCATTGTTTGTTTATTATTTATAACAGTTTATTATTTATAATGGGAATTTTATACGAGTACAACTCAATGCTTGTTTTGTTTTGTTTATTTATATTTTGGATATTTAAAAAAAGTTTTACTGTTCAAAAACTGGACAAACGTTTGTGTTTTATTTAAGGTTTAAAATGACCAAATTAAAGATAGTTAAACTCAATATGTGGCTTTTGCATTTTTTTAAAGTACACTTTTATGCATAAATACCCTGATTTAGGGTTTTATATTGTTATAATAAGCAAAACATCTAATTACAATAAAATTTGTTTTATCTGATTAATCGAAAAAATAATATTAATAATAATCGTCCGATTAATCGATTATGAAAATAATCGTTAGTTGCAGCCCTATAGGGGCTATATGTATAGTATATACATCTACTGCCCTATAGTATATATATATATACTATACATCTACCACTCATTCCAGTGGCGTAAATCCTCCTAACCTTTGGTCTGCTTTGGTGATCGTAACAGAGGTAAAGCGTTCTCCAAGCAGCGCTTTGTGATGAGCAAAATGACTTTGCCTCTAGTTGTCAGGGCCCACTCCACTCGGGTTGTAGCATCTTCCAAGGCACTATCTAAGGGTGTGCCATTACAAGATCTTTGTGCTGTGGCAGGCTGGTCCTCTCTGCACACATTCATTAGACTTTAGTGTCTAGACATGGTTTCATCCCTAGCTAGGAGTGTTGATCCAGTCCTTTCTGCCTTGACAGGCATCTACGCCACTGTTACACAGCCTTGTGGGGCAGGCATTCTTCCTCAGTGTGGTGGCATTGGCAGTCACGTTCCCATAGTGTCAGTGCCATAAAACAGCATTGAAGTTCTACTTTGAAAGGAAACATCTCTGGTTACATATGTAACCTGGCTCCCTGTGAAGGGAATGAAGATGCTGCATCATGTTGCCACACTTTGGGCTTGCCTGAAGCGTCCTCCTTCAGACAATTATAATGTGGCGATTCCATGACGTAGGTGCCCATTTATGGTGTCACTGACATGCCACAGTATGTCATCTGTCCTCACCTCAGCCAATCAAGGTTGGCGTGTTTTCACATGTGCTTCAGACCCTGGTCATGCAGAAGTCTTCCCATAGCATCAACGCCATGACGCAGCATCTTCTTCACATTATCGGGTATACGTAACCTGAGAAGTTTCTCACCACGCAACCATTATGTGTGATTTACAGGTCTTATATTTTCATCTTTTCCATCCATGAGATTGAATGAGTGATTGTTTCTGCAGACACTGTGTATCTGCTGCTGGTTTTGGAGGTGGTGGGCTTGGACCAGAAGAGGAAAATGGTCTTTCTCCTGAAACCTGCTATGGCTGCAAAACGAATAGACACCAAAAGAAAAGTGTCAGGAGAGGACAGACTTCAAACCTCACACTGGTAAAAGACATCAAAAATCAAGAACATTTCATTAAAGATGTCTTGGACTGATAGTTTAATCTCTCTTCTAAATGAATGTTGCATGTGGATGTCAGTTCATTGCACCTCATAATTGTAATATACTTCTGTTCAGGAAGGAGTTAGTCTGGCCAGTGTGGATGTGGATCAGCCGCTGAAACTACTCCTCAATCGCTCACAACTCAAACCCAGTGAAGCCATACTGGAGCTGCTGCCCGCTGTCAGAGCACTTGCTCAACATGTAATGTACACCATCACAGCTGGAAACCATGATGGATTCTTCCAGATCAGACAGCGGGCGGGTATCAGTTACCTGCACAGCACACACAGGACGCCCTCAATGAGACGCTACAGACTGCAGATCAGAAGTTCTGCTCTCTCTAAAGAAATGGACAGAGATGAGCGACTTGCGCCAAACCTGCACATGACACTCCACATTACACTCCAGTAGAGAAGCTGGAACTGCTGAAAACTACAAACTCTGAACATGTGGAGCTTCATAAGCTAACCGAATGCTCTCTCAGAAGCTGAAGGTGCTTAAGTCATTCTAATCTTTGAATATGTGACGATTAGGTGGTGTTCACCATCACAGACACACACACACTCTCGCTCTCTCTCTCTCACACATACACACTCTCTCACGCTCTATCTCAACACACACACACACACACACACACACACACACACACACACACACACACACACACACACACACACACACACCAACACACACACACACACACATACACCTAATCATATTTTCTATCCCCTAACCTCATAGAAAACTTTTGTCAATTTCAATAAAACATGTTTTTAGCCTTTCAAATTCCGACTCCGCAGTGTCCTCATAAACCATGTTGACATCATAATTCCAATATAATTATAAACAATTTCCATCATAAAGCATGCATACAAGTAATCATACAATCTTATTGCAAAACATTTCATTCTTCTCCATTGTAGTGATTGAGTCCAGTATGAGGCCAGAGATTATTCTAACATGTTTTAAGTATAAATGTCTACTATAAATATCATGAAGACTTCATTATAGTTGAATCAAAGTTGATACAACTATATCAGTGTGTCACAACAGTACTATTATAATTTATAACAGATGTAAAAGAAAAAAATGGTTACAGATGCCATTGTATTTTACAGTTGATGTTATGGTGCTTATGGTTCTCCTGATGTGTTTTCTGATTTAAAAAAATAAAACATTTGACCAGTTTTTCCATAAGTTCTACTCGATGTAGCTTATCAGACAGTAACCTGCTAAACTGTATGTCTTGCCTCATTAACTCTTAACATAGCACCGGACTGTTACCTGCATGAAACATCCTCTGTTTAAATCTAGATTAAAGACACATCTCTTTGGCCAAGCATTCAAATAATGCATCTCATAATCTTGTACTGCAGTCATATCTGATCAAATGCACATAGTTATTCTTTAGTTTGGGTTAAAGAAATCAATTTTGCTTGGTTGGAACAGCAGCAACGCTAATTATGTCTCTATGTGTTTCTCTGTTTCTGCTGGGATTAACATCCCGTGGTAACTAGGATTTACACAAGCTTCAGTCTGGATCCAGAACACCTGAGAAGAGATGAGGCAACCCCTCAGAGGACCTCAGATGATGCCAACCCTGAAACAACTTACAGAACTACCACATTTTGCTATAAGTTTGATTGCATCATATAATAATTGCTGTTAATATTGTTCATCGTCTGTTTGATTACGTCTTTATTTGATTTTTCCGTACATTTCTGCCATATGTACATTAACTGACAGTCACCACTGATAAACTACCACTAAATATTGTAGAAACTTAATTTGCTGTAAAGTTGCTTTGCAATGATTTGTATCGTGAAAAGCGCTGTACAAATAAACTTGAATTTAATTGAAACAGCCAGTCAAGAAGACGATGACTTCCCTTAACTCACGAAAGATCACTTTTGACTACTAAAGAAGTGCCAAATCACATTTATTTATATAACGCTTTATATAATATGGATTGTGTAACAGTCAGTTAACACAGTAATAAACAGAAAAATGACTGTTAATGTTGCGATATGCGTCAATTTTCTCAGTTATACAGTACATAATCACAGGATGCTGTGCAAAGTAGCAAATCATTGCCAATTGTAAACTATACTATCGCAGAGCTCTAAACGCTGCAGGATGCTGATCAAATTGGATATTCTTGTTGTAGGTTGGAGTTAATACATTATGAGGTGATATGATGAATTATGATAGCTGTAAGGTTATGTTCAGTTTATAACAGTTTGGTGTAGTGACAAGCAATGTTCCCTCTAATTTTTGTTCTTGCTGAGCAAAACTTTTCTCTATTGGGCAGACATTTCGGCCACCTGAGCAAACACATTCTTTATACCAGACCTGTACAATGCACACAGAAAAAAGTGTGTAACTTTTGACTTTACTGTGCTATTTATATTTGATTTGACCCTTGATGTAACCAAATAATGCACATTTTAGGTTACATGAGAAAACTTTTTTTGAGAAAAAATGTTTTCTAAGAAAGCACCCATTGACAGCATGCTTATACTAATATAGTATCATATCTTTTTAATTAATTGAAAAAAAGTGAAAAAAAAATGATGCAGATATCACTCATGAATCGATTTTTGAGGCAATTTATTATTAGGTTATAATTTTTTTGAGAGAACATAATATAGAAAACAAACTGAAACTTTTAAACTGAGATCTGTAAGCTAAATATATATATAAAAAAGGGGAATGTGAATTCTTATATAGTTATCTAAGTAGAGTTTAGAGTAGTAAAGTTTGCAGACTACTACACCTGTGTGTGACTGTAAATGTCTCAGTGTTTCTCATCATCCGCTATTTCCAGCACTTAATCAAGCCATTCTTCTTTAAAACATGTGACATTCTTTCACGTCATTGCGGTTTGCATTGTCTTATTTTAAAGGGGTCATATGGTGCGATTTCATTTTTTCCTTTCTCTTTTGGAGTGTTACAAGCTCTTGGTGAATAAAGAAGCTCTGTAAAGTTGCAAAGACTAAATCGCAAATCCAAAGAGATATTCTTTATAAAATAGTCAGCCACGCCTACCTAAAATGGGCTCGTTCTAACACACCCCCACATGGCTACGTCACGATGTGGGAAGATTTTCAATAACGCCGCCCCAATGTTCACGCAAAGAAAGAAGGCCTAATGTTATTCTCGCTCGTAGTATTGTTGCTGCCGCCGCCAGGCGTTGAAGATGCTGTTGTGTTTTTTGTTGTGAAAGCGAAACTACTTTTTTTTGGTCTTCCAAAAGAGGACGATATTTGTTTCGTCATGCCTGGAGCTGATCTGTGTTGGTTGCTGAGGAAATACTACAACTTTGCGCTGTGGATCACCGGATCGGCTTTCACCGTGGACGAAGCAGAGTCCAGCCCGGAGTCGTCACATGTGGTTGCCGCAAGCCCTCTGGACGCTCTAATTGTGGAATCCGCCGGGCTGCCCGTTCTCAAGCCCGCCGCCTCTGCTCACTCTAGGCCACCGGTGTGGACGCTGTGTTTCGTTGTGAAAGTGAAACTAGTTTGTTTGGTCTTCCAAAAGAGGACAAGACTAGAAATCAGTGGTTAAGTTGTGTTTATAACACTGTTCCAGAACAGTTAAACCCAAATATTAAGATGTGTGCAGCACATTTATGGAGGCGGTGTCCTGATCCTGGGAGAGTAACGTTAGACTAAAATGCCGGCGTTCTGACTCACGGACTGTAAGTACGTTTTTTATATTTAAAGAGTTTTTATATTTTATATATTTAAAGTGAGTTTTTGGGCAGTGTAGAGTAGGGCTTGTTGATTGACATTTTCTCCGATCACAAAATGCAGACATGGTTTTATGTTTACAAGGCACGATGCAACGCAACGCGTAAAATAAAAAGACAGTATAAGTCATTATAATCCATGATTATGTCCCCACTGGATGCAACAAAATGCCTAGTTTATAATGGGTTTTAATGTTTTTGTCTCGTCGCTCTGGCCGGACACGTCATCAACAGTATGGTGAGGCGCGTAACATTTCCATCACACGCTTGAGGTATTCGGCCAATCACAACGCACTGGACAGCTGGCCAATCACAGCACACCTTGCTTTTCAGACCGATGAGTTTTGTTAAAAATCGACGCGTTTCAGAAAGGCGGGGGCATAGAGGAGAAAAAATTATGTACAGTATATGGAAAATAATGTGTCTTTTGAACCTTAAAAACAGCATCATAACCACATTTATTACACAAAAATCATTTTCTTTTTGCAAAATCATATGACCCCTTTAAGCTATTTTGTCCGCAACCAATAAAGTATTTGATTTCTACAGAGACTCATTTGGCAAACGTCATTCTCTTTCTATGAAACCTGTAAACCACATTCACCGGTTCCCAACTCATTTTTGTGTCTGTCCTGTGCGTGGCATATTATTTCTCCTGTGCGGCCGCACACATGCACAGCTTAGAATCTAAGCCGTAGATGGAAACAAGTCAAGTCACTTTTATTTGTATAGCGCTTTATACAATACTGGTTGTGTAAAAGCAGCTTTACAGAGGCAAACAGGAAAATAGTTTGTCAATAATGCAAGAAGACAAAAACAGCAATTCAGTCAAGCAATCCCAACTAATCAAGCCAAAGGCAACAGTGGCAAGGAACCAAAACTACATCGGTGACAGAAATGGAGAAAAAAAACCTTGGGAGAAACCAGGCTCAGTCGGGGGACCAGTTCACCTCTGACCAGACGAAACCAGCAGTTGGGTGTGGTTTAATTCCGACGCAATCCGGTCAGATTGTTGCGAGGACTTGTCTGGTCCCGTGGTGCTTGGCCGATGGTAGTTGAGGTGATGTGGTTCTTCAATGGGGATCTGTCTCTGGGGCTCATCTAGGTGTCCTGATCTCTGCTGACGTTCAGGGCGGTTGAGGTCGTCTCTATGTGCTGATCCACCATCTGATCTGGATTCAGACTGGATCTGGTGGCTACGGTGAGCTTGGAATAAGAGAGAAATAGACTAATATTAGTGTAGATGCCATTTTTCTAACGATGTAGCAAGTACATTGGTGTTATGAGAAGTGTTCCCGGTTCAGGTTGTCCTAATTAATGCAGCCTAAAAAACCTTTAACGGATTTGAATATTAGAAAAGTGTTATTGTGTTATGTGTAAGACAGGTTAAAGAGATGGATCTTTAATCTAGATTTAAACTGACAGAGTGGGTCTGCCTCCTGAACAATGCTAGGTAGATTGTTCCAGAGTTTGGTCGCTAAATAGGAAAAGGATCTGCCGCGCGCAGTTGATTTGATATTCTAGGTATTATCAAAATGTGTAATGTGTGTCACTGCCATGGTTAAATGATGCATATAAATGAGGTCTAGGATTTTAATAATATCATCATATCACGCACCCGTTAGCAGTAACTGCAGCTATTTGAGAGTCAAGGAATATATATAGATATAGATATAGATATATATATATAACATAATAATCTTTGTTAGTGTGCAAGCCAAAGGCAACTGTGGCCAGGAACTTGTTGGATAATGGAGAAAAAAGACCATAGTAGAAACCAGTCCTACTCACTTTCCTGCAGATTCTAATGCCTAACTTTCTAATAATCCCGAATACCTTTATTTGCTGGTTTAGGTGGGTTTAACAGGTGTTGAAACTAAACTCTGCTGGAAGGTTGCCCTTCAGGAACAGGGCCTAACACCCCTGGGCTATACAGTCAAAATATAATGTCTGTAGTAGAAATTATACATCGATTGAACTGTAAGATTAAGGAGTGAGCATCTTTGAGATCTATTGTCCATATGTATATATTGTACAGTTCATCCTCTCAGCAGCCTATTGCAGGTAAAATCTTCTGAAACGCTATGGCGGATGGCTGGATCGTTAAAGAATTAAGAAAATCCTTACTGATGTGATGTGAGGCAATATCTGTTTTGTTCCTTGTCAGTACTAAAACTGGGACGGTTTTTGTTGTTTTCTGAGGCTTTTCTCTTGAACTTACTTTAAATGGAAGGGGGCAATATTAGAGTGTTAGAGATGATTATATTCATAGTTCTGTCCTAACTTCAAGTTCAGAGCTTTTGGACATAGAGCATTTGTGATCAGGAATTAGTGGATTAACTCGTATAGACTGAGTGACCTTGACTAGGCTCAGCATAAGTGACAAGGTAGTGATCCCACATGCCATCACTCTGTGGAAGGACTGCTATGTTATCAACAGTATATAGCAAAACTAAATCTAGCATAAGATTATGGCGGTTCTGTCCCATTCTGTCTAAACCTAATAGAGTTGAAAACATGCTAATCTTAATCCTGTCATTTTCATATATGAATGTTGAAATCACCAACACTCAAGAGCTCTATCAACAGTAACTACTAGATCTGACCACATCAGAGAAATCAAAGAAAGCTGGTACTGTATATACTTAGGGTGTGGAATGATTGGCTGTAAAGGGCTAATGGTGTCAGAGATCGACAAGTGGGACCCAAAGTAAAAATAAAACAACTCAAATAAGGCAGTAATTATCCATCCATCTTCCTAACCGCTTGTCCTATGTAGGGTCACATTGATGCTGGAGTGTTTTGGCCCACCGGCAGGGAATCATCTTGGATGCATGTCACTTTAAATCACATATTTCCTTATTACCAATTATACATCCCCTGAAAACAATTATAGTGCAATCATTAAGATTGGTGTCATCCATAATTTGGAAAAGTTCTTGAAATAAATATACTGAATGTGCACATTTGCCTAACACGTTTATCTAAAGTGACGTACATTGGAATTTATCAGTTTGTTAATTCCTTCAGCTTATCTCTAATGATTGGAAATGTATTCCTTTACCTTCTCTGGGTATTAACAGCTCCTTTGAATCACATTCAGTCACTATTTCCCACCCTTTTAAAATCCATTTTATAGTTGTTCATCAACCCCCAGAACCACAAGGTAACTTCTTGGATGAATTAGATGTGCTACTCTCAACCTTTCCTGAGGATGGTACTCCCCTAGCTATGCTTGGAGACTTCAACATCCACCTAAATAAACCTCAGGCTGCAGACTTCCACAATCTGCTTGCTTCTTTTGATCTCAAGCAAGTGTTAACTACGGCTACTCACAAATAAGGCAACAAACTGGACCTTATTTACACACTCCATTGATCATGTGCTGGTTACTCCACTGCCCACCTCGGATCACTTCCTCCTCACTCTTAACCTCAACATGGTTCCTGACACAACACATACCCCTCCACATGTCACTTCTTCTGCCCCTTGGCTATCTGCTATGGTTTCATCTTCCCTTCCTCCTCTTAAACAGTTCTCATCTCTTGATGTTAACCGTGCTCCTAGGGCCTTTCGCAGCGCGGGAACCTTTTCATAGTACCAGAACTAATTGTTGAACTACTCACTTTTCGTGTTCGCACCGCTGGAACTGGGAGTGATTTTAGTACCGGACTGCCTGTTTCGAGAACCAAATTAGCTCCTACTCAGGATCTAACCAGCACAACTGGTACTAATCGTGGTGTAAGTAGACATTGATTGGCCAAACGTGTACGAAACGCCCTCACCCGCCATGATTTAAAACGCCGTGTAAACATACTGTAAATATTGTGTCAGCTTATTTTGCAAGTATGGAGAACAGCGATAGATGGACGGACTCTGAAGTGCAGGCACTTGTAGCAAATGTGGCACTGCCAGTTGTCATTGGAGATTCTAAGTCCTCCTTTCTGTTCTTTTAATCGCTTTACGTATACGTCGACTTTGTCCATTATTGTGAAACCCGCGAGATACAACAAAAACACAGCTCTGATCACATCGTCCTTCATCCTCCTGTTGTTAATGTTGTTCTAATTTGTGTCTGTTGTTGAACGCCGCGCACAAATGATGTCACTGTCGACCGTCTTACGTCACTTCTTAGTACACACTGTCGGGGCGAATGCAACCCTTTAAATGGTACTGGAAATAGTTTGTGCAAAATCGTCCCAGTACTTTAGTATTGTACATTTAGTTCTGGAACTAAAGCTGTGCGAAAGGACCTATTAATTACTTTCTGCCTCCACTCTTACATCGAGTTAGACGTGTCTGTCCCTTGTCTTCCATGCCAGCTCGTACCACCTCTTCTGCCCCTTTGCTATCTGATGTTCTCCGTGAGCATCGTTTTAAGCTCAGGGCTGCTGAAAGGGTGTGGCTCAAATAAAAAAATACTACTGACCTTAATGTATATCAATCACTCCTCCCTTCATTCTCTGCTAATGTCTCCACTACTAAAAGAACATACTATCATAACAAAATTAACAATTCACCTAACTCGCTCTAACTCTTGCATACTCTTTAAAACATTTTCCTCCATTCTTTGTCCTCCTCCTCCCCATCCTTCATCAGCTCTAATAGCTGACGACTTTGCCACATTCTTCATTAAAAAAACATCAGTGCTCAATTTGCCACACTACAAACTGTCAAACACATCTTACCAGCAAACTTACACTCGTTTTCATCCTTCTCTCCAATCTCTGAGGCAGAAGTCTCTAAACTCATCCGTTCTAATCATCCTACTACTTGTCTGCTTGATCATATTCCATCTCATCTCCTTCAAGCCAATTCTCCTGCCATTGTATCTGCACTCACTCACATCGTTAACACAAACCTTCACACTGATGTTTTCCCCTCAACATTTAAACAAGCTCGTATAACCCCACTTCTTAAGAAACACACTCTTAACACCCAACTCTTTTAGAGAACTACAGAACTTCCCTTCTACCTTTCATTGCAAAAACACTTGAACGAGCTGTGTTCAAACAAGTCTCTGCCTTTCTCACACAGAACAACTTCCTGGACAGCAACCAATCTGGCTTCATAAGTGGACATTTGACCGAGACTGCCTTGCTCTCAGTTGACTGGCAAGAGTGGATTCCAAATCTTCTATACTTATTTTGTTGGATCTGTCCGCTGCTTTTGACACGTTAACCACCAGATCCTCCTGTCAACACGTGTATTACTGTGTTGATGACACTATCAGTGTGATGCGGTCTATATGAATGAGTGTGATTATTGACTACAGGGCCGCCATCTGTATAATTACATCTGTATGCCCGCAATCATCAGCGTGGGATTACTGACTGTATGATCATGTGATCTGTATGTCTAGCATCAAAGGATGTACTTGGCAACAAGTTTTTTTTTTTATTCTTTTTTTCCTTATTTCTTTTTTATCCTTCAAAAATTATTCTTAATTTTTTGTATTTTTCTAGTACTCAAATCAATCACTTATATGATGTCTAAGGATTTCTGTCTATTGTTTTAATAATTTGAAACTAATGCATTGGTAGTTGAATGACTAAAATGTTTGTAGAACCTTCAATACTTGGTAAATTTTTTCCTCAAACGGGGGGGGGAGTAGAACATAGAGGGGGGCAAGTCAAACATTTTCAAGTCTCAAGCAAGTCTCAAGTCCCTACCATCAAATCTCAAGCAATCTCAAGTCCACAGGACAACACATCAAGCCAGTCAAGTCAAGTCCGTGGCTCACCTCATCAAGTCCAAGGTCGACGTCCCTTCTAGGATCAAGTCAAGTCAAGTCAAGTCACAGTATCAGACAGGAACATATATTTTTTTGCCACACAACCTTATTAATTTTTCCTCAGAAATGAATTTAATTATACATTTTAAATAATAATGTTGTAAATATTAAATTTTGAATATAGGCAAAATACTACTTTGTATACCGCTAAAGTCTGTAATTGAGAAAATATTGATAAAAATACAAGATAAAAGTATGTATCTCATATTTATGTTATATTGAGTTTGACCATCCTAGGAGACATATAATATTTAACAGATGTTGGAAAATTATTTTGCTCTAAATATATCCAGCGAAGACTGGGATTGAGTCTGGGAGCACGCTGAATAATATGCAATGCTGACTACAAATCACTCCTTATATAAGAAATAAAATGGACCCAAATTTTATAATTGACACCCTATTTGGATTGTTTCTTTCATTTTGCATGACATTTTTCTTGAAAACTATTGTCATGGCTCAGAACAAGAAGCCTATTGCTGTTAATGTGCATGTATCTTCCCCTGTAACTTTTTGATTTCTTTGATTTTATAATAAGAGCTAAATTGACAGCTATGCATTTAAGGTTATGATAGGCCTACTCTATGGCATCAAAGCCGTCAGTAAGTGGTGGCAAATCATTGCTTTATCACAGAAGCGTTCATTGAACTGATTAATTCTAAACAGTTGATTCGTTCATGAACAAGCAAGAATGGACCACTGAATCACTCAACCGGTTCCTTCAAATCCCTGGATTCGTTCAGTATTGCTTAGAGACGCGCATAACTCTTAAACTGTGGGCTGAACGGAACTGGCAGCTGCGCTGAAAATATTACTAAATATCGTATGTTATAAATATAAAAACTCATACTAGGGCCATTTTGACAACATATCTTGGATTTTGGGTGCAAGAGAAACATCACTAATCGATAAAACCCTGTAGTTTCCGTGGTACAATTCCATATATTGATTTACAAAGAGGGATGCTTAACACTAAAGCACTGTTGAGAGGCAAACGCCAGCGAATCTAAAGTTTGACATCGTTAATTGATTACAAACATGAGATTAATCATTTATAATCACTTTAATTTACTGACAGACTTAAGCTGAATTTTAAGACCAATGCTGTTTTCAACGATCGAACAAGCTTACATATCTTTCCTTTCTGAAGTGCCGATGTCCTGGCTTTGTAAATGCATACAGCAAATGCATACAGTTTCAAAGTGTTTATCCAAACATCTCGGGAGATTCTCTTGCTCCCTGTACTTGCTGTGTTCCTGACTGTGCTCGTGTAGTGTCATGAACTGCGCAGACTCGGATCACTTCTGCCACTCGTTCAGTGGCTTGCGTTTTGTTTACCAAATTATGTCGCAATGATTTATAATAATAATTAGAGTTGTTATAAAGTCAAGTCCTGCCGAGTCATGAAGGTCAAATCAAGTCAAGTCTCAAGTCACTGGATCTCAAGTCCAAGTCAAGTCAAGTCATTTTCTTTATTTAGTCAAGCAAGTCACAAGTCCTTCAATTTGCGACTCGAGTCAAGTCATGTGACTCGAGCCCCCCACCTCTGGTAGACAGTCTCAGAAAAATTGTTGCAGGAATCAAATTTTTCATGGTATTTTCTTCAGATTTGAAATAGAAACTCATGAGACATGTGACTTTCAACCCATTACTTTTCTGGATTGCTCCAGAACTGATTTAATGTATTTTTATATGAAATTTAAAAAAAATCAGTGTGTTACAATTTTTTTCAAGGCACTTCAGTGTCCATAACTTTTTATCTTTTTGAGCATTATCAACTCTCATGATGATAGTAAAGCCTAAAGTGTCTTCTTTCCAAAGACACCAAAATTGTGTGTGTAGCACACTGTTGTCAGGAACTGTTACCAAGTCACTGCATTTGGAAACAAAGATGAAGTTCTCAAGGTGAATGCATATCTTGACTCTAGGGGTCTAACAACTAAAAATCAAGTCAGGAATCTTGGTGTGTTTCTGGAGACAGACCTTAGTTTCAGTTGTCATGTCAAAGCAGTAAATAAATCAGCATATTATCATCTCAAAAACATTGCAAAAATTAGAGGTTTTGTTTCCAGTCAAGGCTTGGAGAAACTTGTTCATGGCTTTATCACCAGCAGGTGGACTATTGTAATGGTCTCCTCACCGGCCTTCCCAATAAGACCATTAGACAGCTGCAGCTCATACAGTACGCTGCTGCCAGGATTCTGACTAGAAGCAGAAAATCTGAGCATATCATACCAGTCCTCAGGTCCTTACACTGGCTTCCAGTTATATTTAGGATTGATTTTAAAGTACTTTTACTCGTTTATAAATCACTCAATGGCCTAGGACCTTAATATATAGCAGATATGTTCACTGATTATAAATCTAACAGACCACTCAGTTCATTAGGATCGAGTCAGTTAGAAATATCGAGGGTTCACACAAAACAAGGGGAATGTGCTTTTAGTTATTATGCCACCCGCAGTTGGAACCAGCTTCCAGAAAAAATCAGATGTGCTAAAACATTAGTCACATTTAAATGCAGTGCGATGTCCGAACTGATTGCACTGTAATTTATGTATAATCATTTTCTTTTTAATCATTTTAGTTTTAAATTCATTTTAAATCAATTTCTAAATCATTTTAAACAGTTTTAAATCCCTTGTTTTATTGTTGTGATTATTATTATTATTATTACCTTCCTTCCTTTTTTAAAGCACTTTGAATTACCATGGTGTATGAAATGTGCTATACAAATAAACTTGCCTTGCCTATTCTTTAAAAAAAAAAAGCTTGCTCCATTCTGTTTTTTTAATTTATTATATAATTAAAAAAATGCTTGCTACGTGTACTGCGTTAAGCCAACCGAGACCTGTTATAGTGCTTGCATATCTTTGCTCTTTTGTTGATTTTGATCTGTAAGTCGCTTTGGATATAAGCATCTGCTAAATGACAATGTAAATGTTCATTAGATTCATTATTATTCCCTGGGAATCAAACCCATGACGTAATAAACGCTCAGAATATTGAATACTTCTTTGAGAAAATGTAATTACCAGTGCATAGGCCAAATTACTAACCCCCTGTAGTAGTCGACCACTATATATATCACACACATATATATATTAATTTTTTTTCTTTTCATTCATCATTGCAATAATTTCTATGACAGTGTCATTCACTAGCAGTTCATTTTGACAGGGCCATCCATCAGATGTTTTTTTATGATCCTCAGCTGAATCACCTGTTTAACCAGAAGCTGAATATGACGTCTGTGTTCAGCATGTTTTCTGACCAGCACATGAAGGCAGGGATGATACGTTAAGTTCAGTCCCTGCAGTGTAACCTGAGTTAAGTGTACTATAAGCCACTAATCTGGATAAAAGTATAAATCACCATACTAATGTAAATTCCAGTAGCTCGTGCTTTAAACTCTTTAACACTTTCAACATGCACTGTACGGCCTGAACGGAAGTGTGGACAGACGTTCATCTGCATTCAGAAGCACCAACAGAAAAAGACTGCAGCAACTGATTATCATTTCAGTTTATTTTTATATATTGCAATAAAGACGTACAAAGCATTGATACCCTTAACCGTTCAAATGTTAGAAAAAAAGCATACATGTGACCAATAACAGTACAGTATATCAAAACATTACTGTTCCAGCACAATCAGTCAGTCAACCAGACACATCCTCACTGTTGTGCAGGAAACTCAATCCACTGGTCAACAGAGCACTCTTAAAAGGCGTATAAAAGATAGAAATGTGAACAAACACTGAAAAATGAGCCCAAAGATGAGTTTGAATTTGCAGACTAAACCCAAACAACAACAAAAAAAAATCACATAAAACTACTGTAAGAAAACCCCCCTGAAATAAATATATTTCTCACCATATTAATTAGCAATTATTATTCCACTCCTTTGATTAATCTGGTTAGGATAAAAGATTTTTACAAGTTAGTAAGGAAGTATATAGTGTGACCTTGTGAGCTCGAGCTGGAACTCGCTGACCTTGATGTGTGAACTTGTTTTCACACGCAGAAATAAGCTAAGGAGAGAACATGAAACAGACTTTGGCAACACATTCTGCAGGATGAGAAACGGCATGACAAAAAAAGACTTCATCTTCTACAGAAACACCAGCGGAAGCTTTGAGAGGCTCCTCAGCGTGTGGAAACCTACAGCTGCATCAGTGAGAAACACCTTATATGCTTGTGACACTCTCCCATTTTCTATCTCTAGATATAATATACAAGTATCTTAATAATTCAAGATAACAGGCAATCGTTGAATTGGTGATTTAGTCATTGTCAGGTGAACGGGTGCTGTACAGCCACACCAACGTACAAACACGCAAGAGTTTCAACGGTAAGATTGTACCGTCAGCCACTTCAAATCAAAGCATATGCCGCGCACACACATTTACATACCTTTAAATACTAGTTATATTGAGAACTATAAATATGAATATATTCATTCTAACGGTCACATGGAGTATTTCTCAGGTACACAGACGGCAGGGCCGTGAACTGCGTGACTCTAACGAACACAGAACCTGCAATAGCACAACACTGAGCCTGTGAACAAAACTAGTGTCAAACGTGTGAGGAAACCGAAGAGCTGCAGCTAATGTGATGGACATGTGGCTAACTGACCAACACTCCAGCTATAGTTTGAAACGAAGGCATGATGGGCCATACGACAAACATCCCAGCATTCAACACAAGAACCAACCGGACGAGCGAACGACATTCAGGAACAGAACAGAGCGAAATCTGCATCAGTTTCCTCGACGGCTCTCCTCACATCTGAAGAAAGACTGACGGAGTCTCCGACGGTAAAGACGGTCCTGAGTTTAGATACACGTGTCGCACGCAGTCCATCTGCATAGAGGAACAAATCAGTTTCATTCAACACCGAATAAATTCGTACAGCTTCAAATGACACATTAACACATCTTGGGATTTCCAAGTAAGGCCTTTAACCACAGAAACGCACGGACCAATGAAAGCAGAACAGAAGGAAGGAAGAGAAGATCCAGCTTCAGGTGGGGACAGTAACAGCCCAACCTCCAAGCGTAACAGGAACAGTGGTGTTCAAAAGCGAACACCAGCTGCTCAAGTGAGCAGTTCTGCCAAGGTACAAAAGGCACCATTGCAGACTGCTTGATGAAACTAACAGGGTGTGAAGATGGAGAGCTGTCTGGTCAAGACTACATTCTGCTTCAGGCATCCGTTCATCTAGCAGCTCTCTCTCTATTTCTGTCTGCATTCACCTAGTCACTCAAATAGCCAGTATGGCTTGAAGACAACAATCATCCGCTCATCTGTTAAGGCAAAGGTCTGGTCTGTAGCAGGATCTGTGATTGGAGGGCTTTGCTCTTATTTGGTTGATTGTTAGTTTGAAAGGATCTGATGGCTCTGTTCTCTTCAGACAGACGGCACTCATCAGCCTCTCTTCATCACACCAAAAACCATTCAACTGCACACTAGGGAAAACTAATATAGTTCTGGTAGAATTCGGACTTTTTTTTACATTAGACTACTTGAAAGATGATTGTAATCACCCTGTAGTTCAGGTCAATCGTTGTAACAAGAACATGGAGGGGCGCTGCGCTAAAACTCCACAACTCATTCAATGCTTCAAGGAAGACGTAAAACTCTGAAGAAGAAAGCAACCAAAAAATCTGTCTACAAAAAAAGTGAAAACGCGGCGCAGTGGAAACCTCAGTTAAAACTTGATCAAATCCAGGAAGATTTACATTTAAAATCCAATAAAAACAAGCAGCCTACATCTATTCCGTTATAAATCACCAGTCAGGGAAAAGTTTGAAGAATTTTATCTGATTGCACAGGAAGGCACATCCACAAGGCTATAAAGTGTAGCAAAGAATCGTGTTTTCTTCAAAGTGAGAAAATAAGAAATGAGGTGATTATTGCTTCATCAAGAGCAAGTTAAAAAGAGGAAGAAAACAAAATCCACAACTCAAAAAGTTGTGAGTCATAATAACGATAACAGTGATAACAACAATCAGTGTAACAAGGTGTGCTCGGAAACCTGTGAGCTCAAGACAATATAAACCGTCAAGCGTTGATCTTCGCTGTTGAGCTGCGGCATGGAAGGAGTCCGTTTGTTTCAGCTCTGTCGAGAAACGTCTATCAGCATCATCATCATCAGTCAGAGGTGCTGTGCTTGAGTGGGCAGATGCGTCTGAGAGCGCTCTACGAGTAGAAGGTGAGGACGCTCTGATGGTTCCCGCGCACTAAGAGGATGGGTGGCAGGTCTTTGGATAGTGTGTCCAGCCAGGCCATGTAAAGAGCGCTGGAGACGGCTCCTTTCCTGGCCAGCGGCATGCTCCTGTTACACACACACACATCACACACACACACACACACACACACACAATATTAGTGCTGGCTGGAAACATGACCACTTCAGCTAACTAGCCTCTCTCAAATAACCATTCACTCTGCTGTGGTATTTACAGCTCTGTCTTTGACAATGACAGCAAACATGGCACTGCAGCATTACAGCTGTGCTCCAGAAGTGCTGATATAACAGCCCAACAACACTAAGACTTCTGGTTGTTTGCGGATGTGTGTTTGTTCTTTCAGTCAGTAGGTGGCAGCATGTGACCGTCTTTACGAGTCACTGAAACGCTGGAGTTTGTAACTTACATGACGATGAGGTTGGCTGTGCACGAGTGCTCCTTCAACAGCTCGTTCAGTCGGATCTGACGGTTACTCTGAGGAAACAAACAAATCAATCAGCAGGAAGACTGAAGTTGCTGTATCTGTTAGCAGCTGAGAAAACAAACTCTGCAGACAAGCATTTAGAAACAGGAAACGGAGCATCTAAATACCATCATTTTACTCCACTGAGTCATGAGCATTTTAGCTAGACTTGTTCTTGAACATAACCGTCTAAAAATGCCATTCTTTTTGCTAATAGATCAGGACTGATTGACTTTTGCCTCTAACACCACGTCAGTAAGACTTCTGCGTGCAGGACCAGTGCTGCTCTAGTTCTGTTGGATACACTCTTCCGGAGAGGTAAAAACAATAGGTTAGGACACATGCCAACTCAACATGCGTGGTTCTGTACCCATCTTTAAAACAGAGAGATTTGAAGGTCTCATCTTCTATCATTTGCAGCATCTGTCACTTGTGGGGTGCCACAGGGCTTAATTTTGGGCCCTTTTTGTCCTCTCTCGACAAAAAGCCAACATCATGCTCTTTTCTAAAACATTACTCAAAACAAAAGTGAGGTCTTTGAATCCTATATAAATGGGAGCCAGTGCATTTCATTGGCTTGTGTTTATTAAATTCAGTATCATTAAAATTGAGTTAAATTAAAAAGTCTTACAAAATAACTTTGTAATAATTATTTATTATTTTAATAAATACTATGATCATTTTCAGTTTCAGGCCAAGTGCATCCAGATATTTCATTTCGGTGCATGCCTAGTTGTTAGTTACTCTTGTCTATCCTTCTGTTAATAAAACCCCTTTTATTACACTCGTGTCTTCCTTGTGTTGATAATACAGTAAGAGGCTCTCAAGTTAACGATCTCTCTCAAATCCTTCCGATCGGTCAGACTACAATTTCTATCATTTATGTCATTCTTATGTATTCATATGTGTTTCTCACTGATCTATGATTGTTCAGACCAGGGAATGACTCAAATGAAATCCCATACAGTGTAGGACGCCGGTGGTGTGAGCTCCTGTACTCCAGTGCTGTGTAACACGCTGTGCTTTGTCAGCATCAGCTTTGATCGATCATCTGTAAATGTGACAGGAGGTGTGTTGAGACCTTGGCTTTGTAGAGCTCCAGCTCATTGTCTGTGATTCTCCAGGGCTCTTCGCTCTTCAGCTTCTCAGCAGCTTCCTGCTCCATGTCATCTTCTCTCAGCTTATATGGCTCGATCATCTGAGCAAACTCGGTCAAACTGAATGACAAACACAAGAGGTCAGTGCTGAGAAACCTGAAGTGGAACTTTCCCTCTGACATGTCTAATCCAAATCACAAAGCCATTTCAGTTACGGTTTTTATCAGTTCCTCTGACGTCAAACACAAGATCGACAGTTCTAAAATCAGGTCTGTTAAAGTGTGATCGGTGACAGACAGGTTTTTCTATGTAACTGCCAGACCACGGCATTCTGTCTGTGCACATAAGCCTCTTCATCCAGCCAAGGTTTAAACTAAACTCTTGAGTGCATTCAGATCTTCCATGGACTGATTCAGAATCATCACTGATTGCTGAATGCTGATCAATTAACAAAAAGACCCCAAATGCAAAACTAGCCCTCAAATATCTTACCCATTCCACACAAATCCCCAAACAATTAACAGTGAAGAATGTTGAGGAAAGAGCTAATGTAAGAGATGAATGATGTTCATACCCCTCTGACTTGGGTTTTGTGTTGATGTCGCCCAGGACCGTGATGTCAGAGAAATCGATCCTGAACTTGCTGAGCAATGTGGCCATGCTAAGGACACAACAAAGTCACATTACATATTTAACAGGCAATAATAAATAATGCATGCAATATTTGCCACTGTATCCTCGCATTGAACAATTAAGTTTTCCAACGCAGCAGCTGAGACGGTTCCTGGAATGCTCCTGAGATCCAGCAGCTCCACGTGTGATCATGACTACAGTGACGCAGATTCAACAGATCCATGAAAATGAACCTCACGGACATGTGTAAAGACCTCTCACGGTTTCTATGAAGACCTTGCTGCTGGAACACGTCTAATTATAGCTAACAAAGGCTCTGGCAGCAGCTGCAGAGGACAATGGGAAACATTTGTCTCTCTCTCACACACACACACACACACACACACACACACACACACCACCCACACACACACACACACACACACAATACCTCCACATGCATTCAGAGAGAGAGCACTTTATGTGAAAAGAAGCGTGGCATACTAATACGATCCACAGTCCAGCTCATCTGAACTCTACAGGACTGTGAGATGGGGGAGTCTAAACTGTTTTTGGGAAAGCATATTTTTTCCTTGAGTTATGATTCTGATATAAAGTGTCATTACAGCATGATTTCATAGGATTACAGCTATAGCACGTACGCTCTGCGGTCATGGTCGATCCTGTTGATTTTTCCACCGATGAAGACGCGGATCTTACAGTCCTTCCATTTCTTCTTGTTGGCAATCAGATAGGGGATCAGTAGAGTCAGACCTGATGCAGACAAATTACAAAGAATCAGCCTGTTCCAGCAGGAGAGGATGCATTAGTGTTGCTTTAGTACAAATTACACACATACTGTACCAGAATCTATTATTGTGTAACAGTTCCTCTGAAGGAAACGCTATTGTACTGCTGCCTTAAACACTGACAGCTGTGATGCAAGCTCAGATTTGATGCTGCAGAGCCACTTCACTGCTGTCATGACAAGCACTCGTCAGTGTGAGAACTAACACAACGTGACACTGTCTTGACAGCATTAAAGCAGCTACAGCATAAAAGGGGCAATAGCAAAGGAAGACAGGACCTCATACAGGTCATCGAGATTTGCCTTGTAAATCAGGAAGCTCTGAGCAAGCTGCACAGCTGCTCTCCTCACCTTCAGGACACTGGTGTTTGTGTGCAGAACCGCCTCTAACCTCCACACCAATCTACAGCCCGTCCAGACGCACCAGTGAGCGCCACCTCACAATACTTCAGTCACTAACACAGTATTCAGATGCATTTAATACGTTAGCTAGTGTAAATGTACCCTGCTGATGAAAAGCGTGTTTAAAATAAACTGAAAAAACTGTACCATAAGGACTCTCAGTGGCCCAGTGCCAATGTGGAAAACAGACGGGACAGTTACAGAACTGCCACCTGGCGAAGGGTAACCATTTGCACATGTTTTTTTAAGTCTTTCCAGATCAAATGTTCAAGTGATTGTAAAGCAAAAAAAAGCTAAAGCTAAAAAGTCCTTTTCACAGATTATCACGATCAAATGGCCAAATACACACACGTCAAACTGTCTGTTTTGCTAAATTGTCATGTAAACACAGCCGGTTATGTCTTAAATGGCTGTAACCGGTTGAGTACAATCACATGCGTGCACTCGATTTTAAAGTGACAGCAGCCTGCTGCTGTACTAGTACTGAGAAAATTGAAATTTCATTGGCATGTAAATGAAACAAGACTGCGATATACATGTATCATTTCATGACATGAAAAGACACCTATCTTGATGCACCATTTTAGTCACACCTAAGAGCTTGTGACCCAGGTGTAGTTTTCGCTGACCTGACTGGATGCTGCTTTAGTAAAACGGTTCCTAACCTTCCAGAAAAAAGGCTGAACCCATTAGCCAGGTTAAGTTCACTAGTTTTTGGAAGCACAAGTTGAGGTTACACACAAAAGATCACACATAATCTAACGCGCGAGTACACTTACCGTGTTCACACTGAGTCCTTGTTACATTTGTTTTTGCATCACATTTCGGAGAATAGAACGAATTGTTTCCAAAATAACAGAATCGAATCCTGGCCAATGTTCAGATTTCACACTGCATCGTAACGGTACGTTCTCCACTCACCTCCGTCATCAAAGAGCCACCACACGTCGATGGTGCCCTTCCCCTGCTTCTGCTGGAACTGCTGACTGGCGTCCAACAGCCGCTGATCGGCCACATTCAGGGGAAACGTCGGGCTCCTCTTATCTGAAACACAAACACACGCTCAGACTCCAGATCAAGAGCTGAGAGCCATGTATCTAATGGATCGGACAAACAGAAGAAAGGAAAGAGACTGAAGAAAGTCGTCAGCGGAAAGAGAAGCAGTCCTGCAGGAAGACACCGAGCATTAGATCACAGACAGGAAGTGACATCATTGGAGCTGAAACACACGCTAGCACATGTAGAGATGAAGGTCAGAGGTCAAACCAGCAGAAACACTCATGAAAGCAGCGCGTCCTAAAACATCACCAAGAGAAAGTGCATGCAGGTCAGAGAGAGAGTAAGCAAAGAATGAGAATCAGAGAAATGTCCTGCCTTTCTTCAACAGCGGCTGAGTGTGGGCTTTGCCATCCTCATCCTCATCTGGATAATGTTTGGAAAAAACAGGAGAGGGTTAAAGTCTGCTAATGTTCCAATGGGAAACATGTGCGTCAGTCAAACACAAAGAGAGGCTTGTTCAGCTGCAGTTGACCCACTTTCATCCACACACACACACACACACACCAGGTGATAGGTCAACGTGTTCGCTGTAATGTAAAGCCTGTAGCACGAAGCCCGTTTCAGTTTTTACCCAGGCAAGTTCACGTTTCGTTTGAGCAAACTCTGAGTTGTCGGGCTCAAGAAGGTAAGTTGGTTTCGAGCGGGTTTCGTCTCCATGGTAACTGCAGGTTTTATTCAGAGTTAGAGTTCGCAAGCCAAAGCTGGACCAATCAGCCGTGAGCAATGTGACATATATCGGATGCACATAAGCCACTCCCCCAAATCTCTCGCTTCAGATTAAAAGTTTATACTGAAAGAATTTTAGAGACAACATTGCTTGCCTTTTGCTGCTAATGATTTATTAAATTCATATTATATGAATTATAATTATTTATAAGTCATATAATATATTCAAATAATTATTATATGAACTGGCAATTTCTGCCGGTGTGCTGTGGCAAGCTTAATGCATCATTTTGATATTTAAATGGCTTAATAAACGTGCATCTAGTGCACTAATCTAAAATGCAAGAACGAATACTAGTCGACCAGAAAAATCTTTAGTCAAGGGCAGCCATAGTTGTTTACAAATAAAAGGAAATATATCGGTATTGGCATCAGCTATCGGCCAAAATGAGTTGAAAAATATCAGCTAACTTTGGATATAGAAATATTAGATATTTTGGATATTGGATAACGGAAAAAATTCAATATCATGTATCCCTATGGCAATTAATATTAAACTTTGCATTTAAATTAATTTAACTATAAACATATAAATAAGCTTTAATATATATAAAAGCTTTAAAAATGACTAAACTTTGTTTTCTTTTGAGCTCTTTGTGAAACTATAGAAATTATAAAATTTAGTGGACTCGTGCATTTTGTCTTTCTGCTGCCCTCTCAAACTTTTTGTTTGAAGTAGAATATATCACTACGTGCCCGTCACACAGAATGTGCTTTTGTGTTGACAGAGATGCGTCGCAGGCAGTGGAATAGGAAAAAAGCAGGAAGATGGGAGTTGAACTTCTTTTAACTTGAGCGCCGTGCTTTTAGAAAGCCGTTTCATGCATGATATGCTGCAAGAGACGTGAGCGCAACAGTCAAACACGTCCATGTTCACATGGAAAAAACTAGGGAAAGCAGCGCAATCAAATAAAAACCTGTACAGAACTAATACTGTATGTCTGATATTTCATGTTTGCATTATGGTGACACTGAAAGCTGCTGTTCATTGTTATTAACTATAAATGTTCTGTAAAAACAGTCTACTGGTGTTAGTGACTTTTTAAAGCATTTTCCTTGTATTATTTCTGAACATATAATATGTATAAGACAAGTTTGTACAAGATGTAGTTGTAGTTCATGCATCTTTTTTGCAAAGATATTTAACAAGCGATTTGTCTAAAAGTTTTCTTTAACTAGAGGATTAATAAAGAAAAAGTTACTTAAAAATCGAGAATCAGTCAAACGTTCTGAAAAAAAAAATCAAGATTTTGTTTTAGTTTTTGCCATATTGCCCAGCCCAATGCTTCTGCAGGAAAAGCTGAATCTATATTCCACTTTTCTGCTGTTTGAACACAAAGGCAGCTGAGACATGATCTTCAGATTTTAATCTGGATCTGTATATACTGGGCTGTATGGCAGAAAGCTTTCTTGAATGTTTAAAAGTTGCTGATTATGTTATCAATCGTAGGTTTTCCATTGCAACTTGGAAATTTTTCTGCCATTTTGAACTTTTCTGCTGTGTGTTCTATTTGCACTAAATCAAGTATGCATTGAGAAAACATATGTTGTCAAAGTTGTGTAAAGTTGTGCATATCATGTAGTGAAACTCGAGAAGAGGTGTTTGGGAATTTGGAATATACAAGCCAATGAACTCTTCAGGTGTGTCCTAGATAGGACAACATACATATGGACACCTGGTGAAGCAGGCCAATGCAATGATTCACTGCTCTGAGTGAGTGCATTCACTAGAAACCTCATAATGGAGATGATCGAGAAAGCTGTACATCCACGTGTCCTTTCAAATTTGGCAGTTCTGCTCATTTTCTCCAGTTTTCTCACATGACTGACCCCTGCTGATCGCCGCTTGTGGCTATATTTGTTTTTTATTATGGTTATATTCTCAGGCTTCAGAGAGTCCTCCAGAGTCAGATGGAGATGAGAGGTCGATACTGCAGACCTCGGAGTAATTTATCATAGACAGACGTCAACACTCGCTGTGTTCCCAGCCTGGACCCTTCAGAGAACATGCTTCGCTTGTGTTGTGTTGGGAAGACATTTCAGAAAAAACATGGAAAGGGTTGGGTACCGAACTCGGTACTTTTAAGGGTACCGACCGAATTGCGTCGGTACTACCGAGTACCGATTCACGTTAAATCAATCGGTGCCAAATTTCGGTACCTGAGAACGCATCTGGGAGCATATGCTACAGAGAGAGAAAGAGAGACCCTGTGACGTGAGGTCACCCCTGCAACTCATTCAAACAACACACAGGGCGAGCCGAAATGTTCTGAAGTGTGGTTACACTCCTAGAGCCATATGGTTTCTGCGAAAACGCGGATGGGATCATGGAGTCCATTCATAAAAACTTACTATAGCGCGGAATGCCACAGAATTCGTCAATTTTGGACGAATAAATCAAAAGTAGCCACTTCCACTTAATTCGAATCGCGATATGAACTAGTGTCTGTGAACATTAAAATGCAAAAATATGTTTTAAATATGATTCCTGCATGTTCTGCTTGCCTCGTATGTCGTTTTTTCTTCCCGGCTCTCTCTAACCTGTGCATCTCCTGAAAAAAAGCTGGCAGGCTTCATTCATATCTCAAAGGGGGCGGAGGGGCGAAAGTACAATCGAACACCCGTGATTAGCGCCCCTTCTATGCTCCCTTGGCTGATTAGGCGGGGGGGGGGGATTTCGGCCTCTGCGTCTCACTGTATGACGGCATGAACACAATTTAATCTCCAGAGCTGCTGTGAGAGTCACGTCTTCTCGCGAGACTTTTAAAAATTAAAATATAAAATATTTAACCAACCGTTTCATTTGAGAAAACTAGCATCATCATACTGTATATACACAGAAACTTCATGGCAACCTGTCAAAATAAAAGTACGGTTTAACATGTAACAGAAATATTTTACTCTTGTATTACTTTTGTACAGTATAATGTACATCTTTAAATATTCAATTTTCTATCAAATTTAAATATAAAACAATTAAATGATAAAAATAAGTATTACAACCAGATTAATCACTTAATTTTTAGAAAAAATAATACAATTATTAGCCTATTAAAAATTGTTTTAAGGAATATTCACACAATTTTTCTTCCATGTATTAATTTCAACAGTAAACCTCAGTTAGTTTGCCAAAAAATAAAAGGGTTTAATTTTCATTTGATTTAAAATAAATTTTTAATGCCTTCATTTGATTTTCAGAAAAATTTAAACGAAAAAGAAAAAGAAAGAAAAGGTTTGTAGGGCCCTATTGTTCAAAATGTTGAAATTGAGACTTTTGGACTTATTTTTTCACTGAAATAAATTTTTTTGTAATTACACAGAGAGTAAAGTACCAAAAAAAGGTACCGGCACTGAAATTCAGGTACCGATACCGGTACTGTACCGGTTAAAATGTGAACGGTACCCAACCCTACACATGGAGTGTGGATGAGATGGGATGTGGAATGTTTTCAATGAGAACTGGCCCCAAAAGGACACGCTGAATCAGAAGGTCGCCCTATGACTTCTGAGCAACTACTGCCAAAGAGGAACATTTTACAAAATACTCCTGGGAAATAAACTCATCTGCCTTTTCATTTTCAGCATTTTCTACAACAAATGAATATTTAAAAGACACAAGTAACTCTGTGGTGAACAACTAACTTCTTCACGAACATACTGAGAAGTAAAAGCGCCAACCTTTCTGGACAGCCGGGCTGTTCTGGACACTGGTGGCCTTGGAGGAGGGTTTGGACGAGTCTCCATCCGAGTCTTTGCTCATGTCCACTGAAACCACCACATCCTTCACAGCTGAAGAATCATCTTTAGAAACAAAGGGAAAGTTCAGCATTGCTTTGAGATCAAGGCAAATTCAAATTTAGCGTGAACGGGAAATCCAGTTAATGACCAACAGAAAACGGCCTCATTACATGGACAATTTCATCTGGACAAACACTGCAGGTCCACCAGGCATGTCCAACTCAGTGTCTTAAAGGCTTTAAAGAGTTAAAGGCAGGGTAGGTGATTTGGGTCAGAAACATTTTTTGTTATGCTGGTTGAAAGTCTCTTCACATCCCGATAGCAATCACTAAGTTAAGTGCTCTAAATGTATTTCTATTGTCTGTGGAAGGAGTAGGACCATAAAATGTTCGTCCAATCATATCCCTCGGTCAGAATATTACGATAGGCTGCCTGTCAAAATATGTGTTTGCATACATTTGATACGTCATCAGCGCGTTCCAGCGAGAATGAAAGGCCTTATTACTGTGATGATTCTCACTGGTGAACGAGACATGAGCTAATCATCGTGTCGCTGGTCTGGAGGAGGCGTGGCATTGCAGTGATTCCGCAGGGAGGGATGGGATCTTGCTTTCAAAGCTAGCTTGCTATCGCTAGCCTTTCCGAAATCACCTACCCTACCTTTAAAACACTTTGTTCCTATGAGAGGACATGTAAAGCAGAGTCAATATTCGACTTGTGTAGTTCATCGTTAGCAAACTGTGATTTCACCCTTCACGATAAATCAACAGCACTACGCAGCAGCATGTCAAAATATGCTTATTCTTTAAAAGAGACTGGTTAGTGTAGTAGTTAAATGTACAGCACTGTACCTTGGCCTTGAATGTGAGAAATATCGAGTCCCTCTCGCAGTCTGAGAATGACGACACCGTACTGAAAATCAAACGCATCACTACACAAACACACACAAATAAACAAGTGTTAATGTCTGACAGGATCAAGACCCACACCATTTACTTCAAAGCTGCATAAACATCTACCAGATGTTCTTCAGCTGTACATACACTAGAAATACATCGATGCACCTGAACACGTCATGGGAAAAACTGCACATTTATGAATTAAAATTAATGTCAGAAAACAATACGTGTTAAAAGAAAATGATACATTTAGGCTTGCAACAGCTAGTCACGGAGTGGTCCACAATAGATCATGTACACATCTCTGACAGTACTGCTGCCCCACTGACAAGCTGTTTTACACATACTTTCTGACAGTGTTTAGCATCCATTTCTCTCTTCTGTAGCTAAAACTAAACATTCTGATTAGCTTTTACTCATCTGGAATCTCATGTTACGTAGATGAATAGCAAACAAACAAACAAACACTTCACTATCACTGTATGAGCATAACAGAAGCTGCTGCCACACTCATTCAATAAGATTTGTATTAATAGCGGATTGTTTTCAAACAGAAGATGAAACCCACTGCATTAGGTTTATGTAGGTCTCAACGTCCTTTATATCTCCAATACGCCAGTCGTTCTTGAAGCCGAGCACCAGAGTGTTGGGCCTCAATCTACCCAGACCAGCAGCCTGTAAAACACACACACTGGAATTATTTCTATAGGCAAAAAAGCTTTAATACAGAGCTCCTGACAAACCCAAACCCTCATAGAGTGTGTTTTTTTCCATGTAATAAGTTTATTTAGCCTTTCTGAATTACATCAACAGTTAGCATGTCCAATAATGCAGAGAAAGCAGGTTTCCTGAGGCCCTATCAGCACGCGCACGCACACACACACACACGAGAAGATATTTCAATTGTTTATAAACGCATGGACTTTACCATTAAACTTTTTTTTTGCTCAGCAGCCACTGTGGCTAGTGGTTTTCCAAAATGACTAGCCCGCTTCAGGTATGTTTCATGTCCACAATTTTGTTGTTGGAAATGACATTTTATATAACTAAAGTTACTACTGGCATAACTACTTGAAGGTTTAATTGATTCAAGGTCCTTTTTTTTTGCCTATAGAAGGGCAGTTCCCTTGTATTAATAAGTCACTTCATCATACTAGACCTAAGGTTCTGTGTAACCAATCAATGAATCATAGAAACAAAACCGACTCTTCCCCCGGGCATAGAGAAACAGAAGCGGGCCAATGTTAATCGAGCATTTAACACCCACTTTTTAAGTGAAGCCTTCCCACTGCAAAGTACACAACATCTAAATAATGTTACGAGCTTGCGGTTTTAAATCAGTTTTTTAATATACAAATATGAAATGTTGGGGACAAAAATGCAAGGATAAGATACTTTTAAATATGTAAGTAAACCGCCAGTAGATCTTAATCAGTGAGTCATTGAGTCATTCATTCAAACGACTCGTTCAGACGGCTGATTCATTTAAGAATGAAGTGAGTGCCTGTCTTTATGAATCACTGAATCATTGACTCAAATGATTCATTCAGAAACGCTGAATCATTCAGTAAGGAAACAGCGCTGTGTGTCGCTCAGAGATGCGCGACTGCTCTGCTGCCATCTTTGTTTGAACTATTTTCATTAATCAAATCGAGCAAAAACAGTCAACACTGACAATATTGTACTAAAATGTAAGTCACTTAATATGAACTACTTGTTTGAACTCTTGAATAAAATCAATGTAATCGATGTACATTAAAAATGTTACCACATTTTTACCACATTATGCTTCTTCTGTGTGCAGTTGTGATAATTTGTTTACATTTCTCCACAAGATTCTCTCACACACAGACAGACTGCACCATTATCAATCGCTGTTTACAACAAATGTAATAAAATTCTCTCCGAAATGTCAGTGCTTCCCTAGTTAGATGCTTTAATCAGATTAGTTATCAGGCTGGGCAAGTAAAATTCCCTTTCACTTGCCCCTTCAAAAAATCCACTTGTCCCAGACAAGCATTAATGTCGAGCTCTGTTACTGTACATAAAATTAAACCCGCCAAAGTGGCTTGTGGGAGTGACCGTGTTACCCGCCACAGCATTAGGCCGGTTGGTGGGTGTTAACGTCAAGCCCTGGTTATAACAGAATTCAGCTATGAGCAGATTATGGGCTCACATGTACTAGGCAGAAAGTGAAGAAATCAAAGGATAGAAAACCCCAATTTTAGGCTGTGCAAAGGGGCATATTTTTTGTAAAGATCGGACATGTGTAGAAGTAAAAACATGCTCAAATCAATCAGTGAGCAAGATCCCATAAACAAGTCTTAAACAAATCTTTTGGGAATAGGGCTACAAACCCCTCCTTTCTTCTCACCCACACACACACACACACACACACCTGCAGCAGGTACTGGGTTCCTTGACGAAGGTCTTCAGCCACCACAGGCGTGTAAAATGCCTTGGAGTTGTTGTTGAGGAGCCACCTTTGGTAGCGCAGCATATCGCTGTATATCTCTTTGAAGTTGGGCCGCCGGGAGCTCTGGGAACGAATACACATATGGAGAGATCAGCTCATGGTTGAATGAGCCAACGGAGGCTTTTTCAGACAATGTACTTGTGGCTGGCATGGTCCATACAGACTGGTTTATTCTAGACTACTATAATCTCTGTCCCCACAGAGTTTTATTATTCCAAGAACATGTTCCAATAAGAGCTGCATGACCAAACCATTCAACGTTCTACTCGCTCCTAAAACAACACACAGTAGGAATGCAGGACGGATTGTTCAGATACTCACGATGCGCACATGGCCACACACCATCAGACCCACGTTCTTGGTGAAGGCATGGACCAGATGATGAAGAGCTGGACGTGAGTTTGGAGCTCCAGTCATCACCAGACACTGTGGCCTAGAGGAGACACGACACCATCAGAACCATCAGACACTGTGGCATCCCATCACATCTGACTTTAACAACTCCAACGGACATGACATCAAGCAAAAGCAGCACACAGTGTGCCGCACATCACATTCTCATGACCTCTAGGGTTATCGGTCCAGTCGAGAGCAGAACACAAGCTCTGATTAGAGAGCTTCAAAGCAAAAATTTAAGAATAAAACAGGATTATGCAGAGGGTGAAGCTTTTGATGGGAAGGTGCTGTCAGAACCAGAAATCTCTGAGCCAGGAGGATCAGGCAGAAACCTCTACTCTCAACATGAGATTCAGTCTGAGCACACACACGAAACTCCTTTATCTGTGTCACAGCAGAAGACCTTACACTGAAGATCAAAGATCCTCACAGTAAATCCACAGCGCTGATAATGGAACAAAACTATTCTGCTTTTTTTCTTCTCCTTATTAAATTCCATTCTGACCGCTCATGTATTCTTAATTTTGCATATTTTTTTTACATACAAAAACCCTGACATACACTTCAACTTAAGTTAAGTCACCTTTATTTTATACAATACTGATTGTGTCAAAGCAGCTTTACAGAGTCAAACAGGAAAATAGTTGGTCAATAATGCAAGAAGACAATAACAAAGGGTCATTTTTCCAGCTAAAGTCAGTTCATTGAAGATTCAGTGATGTCATCATCCAGTTCAGCTCTCTTCCAATAATGTCTGTGCAATTAGTCAAGCGTCCCCAACTAAGCAAGCCAAAGGCGACAGTGGCAAGGAACCAAAACTCCATTGGTGACAGAAATGGAGAAAAAACCTTGGGAGAAACCAGGCTCAGTCGGGGGGCCTAGTTCTCCTCTGGTCAGACGAAACCGGCATGGTGTGGTTTAATTCCAGAGTGCAAAACAGGTCAGATACTGCTTTTCCACTGGGGCTGGTGCGAAAGCTGGAAACGGTGCTCAGCCAAGACTGGCACTTGTTCAGAACTGGCTTACATTTTCACTGGCAGGGAGCAGAACCCTCTACTACATCACCAACCTGTGACCGGAATCGCTTGGTATCTCTTGCAGAAGGGCAGAGTTGATCTCTTCTGCTGACCACTGCTGAACTGACTTATTTAATTGTTGTTGTTAATTTACCTGGATTTCGACGTTTTTTAAATATAGACTTGTTCGAGATGCATTGGCACCGTGCAAACCGATCGGTGTGTGACCTCAAAGTACAGCGAGAGTAATTCAAAAGCATAAAGAGTCATCTGCTCTCCAGTCGCTCTCGCTGTACTTTGACTTATATATGTCCCGAATCAGCTCTGCCACGTACCGATTGCATCTCGTTTTGAACAAGCCTAATGACTCCTTTCAAACGAGGGTATCGGTAGTGGAAGCCTCTGCCCTATTGATGTCATAGGTTCCCCTTGCCTTCAAGACCAGACAAGCGGTTTTGGGGCCGCGATTCGGAACCAGAATCTGCGGGCATCGTCCCAGAATTTTTTGAGGGCAAAAGCCGAGTAAGAAGGTAGAGCAGAGGAATCGTCTGGGTTTCTCCGTGTAGTCTTGGGACCGGGTTTGGGGGGGGGGGGGCCGCTTTCATATGGTCGTCGAGATTATGGGTGAACAAGGGTCTTCACAGGAGCATCTAGTCTATAGGGCTCATCTAGATGACAGCCAGTACTCCACTGCACATTACAGGCTGTTGAGGTTGTGTCTGATTGCACGGTTAGTGCTAGGGAGCCAGTGACCAGACGTTGACAGAACCGGGCCCCTAATATGGTCACCCCCCCCCCCCCCCCCCCCCCCCACCGCGTCGGACGTACCCCCCCCCCCCACCTTACTTCTTGCCCGTTCTAGCGTAAGCAACTCAGCTGCTGACATTTTGGAACAGCTGCCGAGTGTGTTATTAAGGCACAGGATTGATACCACCCAATAAAGCCATTACAATAATCTAACTTGATGTCATGAAACACATGAATTAACGTTCTGTATCGGGACATTGAGAGCAATAGCGCTCGACCCTAATTAGTATATTTTTAAAGATGGAACCAATGCGGTTTTACAAATGCTAGAAACATGTTTTTCAAAAGGAAAGATTGCTATCAAATAGCACGTCTAGGTTCCTAACTGATGACGAAGAAATAACAGAGCAGCCATCAAGTGTTAGAAAGTGTTTTAGGTTATTACATGCAGAGATTTTTGGCCCAATAATTAAAACCTTTGTTTTTTCAGAATTTAGCAGTAAGAAAATACTCGTCATCCAGTTTTTTATCGACTATGCATTCTGTTAGTTTTGCCCCAAACCGGATGTATAATCGGGCGCAAAGAAAATATACAGCTGAGTTCTATCACCAGACATAACAGTGAAAGGCTAACACCATGCTTTCCTATGATATCTCCAAAGGCGCTAACATTGGCTAAAGTGTTAAAAAAAGCAATGCCGTCCTGAGTACTGAGCCTTGTGGATTACTCCATACTGTACGTGTGAAATGCATCGATATCGATTATCTCGTCATTCAATGCTTATGACTTTTTGACAGTCAGATAATATTCTTGAATTCCATGATGCCCAATGCACATTCCACTAATGACGCAACATAATTTTGATAGTCAACCCTCAAACAGAATGTTGCATGCGCTGATAGTGTCAAACGCCGCAGCACTAAGATCCAGTAGCCACTATAATAGAGAAATACAACCACGATCGGATGAAAAGAACAAGTCATTTGTAACTCTGATGAGAGCAGTCTCAGTACTATGATACGGTCTAAATCCTGACTGGAAATCCTCAGAGATACAATTTCTCTCTAAGAAGCAACATAGCTGAGAGCATACTCCCTTTTCTAGTATTTTTGACAGAAAAGAGAGATTTGACATCGGTCTGTAATTAACTCATTTTCTAGGATCAAGTTGTGCTTTTTTTTTTAACGAAATGGCTTAACTACAGTAAGTTTTGTAAGAGATGTCGGGCGACATTCCTAATGACTACTTGATTAAAATAATAATATTCATAAGAGGATCTATGACTTCTGGAAGCACCTTTTTAGTAGCTTAGATGGAATAGGGTCTGACATGTTGTTGTTGGTTTAGATGATTTAACAAAATTATATAATTCTTCTTCTCCTATAGTAGAGAATGAGGGGAATTGTTCCTCAGGGGATCTATAGGTGGCCATATTAGATGATTAATAACTGTGGCTGAATAGCATGCGATGTTAGAATTTTATCTTAATAGAATCGAGCTTTAGCGAACTAGGAGATCGGGCCGATTATGGCTTAAAAATATATCACGATAATTCTGATATTTAGTGTGCATAACTATATCAATGACGATTAATTTTCTAGCGGAATCCTGTTTCTTAGAGCAGTGGTCACCACACCTTTTTAGCCCAAGCATACCCTGACTCGGCCCTTTATAGAAAGACAGATTCTACCTATGAAGAATTGATTAGAAAAAGAACATCCAGCAGATCGATACTTCAAATTTGAGCCCCTACGACGAATTTCACTTAGCCTTATTATAAATAGTTGATGCGCCGATCCTAGTACATTCAGCGATTTTTTATTCATTTTCTATAGCAATTAGAGTCATGATACTGATTTTTATAGAAATGTTATTTATTGCGCTATTGGCTTAGTATATCAAACAAAACTGCGCTATTAAACCATAGTACAGCACGCATTAATGATAGACCTATGAGAAACAAAAAATATTGAATCTTTTTCGTTCTAAGACTGGTTACTTGATGTAGCCGTGGCTTAAAAAATAAAATGCGATACGGCAAATAAAAACATGATTATTTAAGGTACTTATGCTTTTTCATAGTTGCATACGCGCATACAGCATACAATAGTGGATCTAATTTAGAATAAGTGTAAGCTTACTTATAGTTAATATTTTTTCCTCAGAAATGTTGTTTGTGTTGATTCAATTGGTGCTATTATAAGCTTTAACACAGTACTTATAATTTACACCTTATACATACTTTCCAACAACTTGTGCTTTTATTTATTCTATTATTTTTTGCTGATAAAGACATTTTAACTGAGGAAACCTGAAGACAATAAACAATGCGATTGCACAAAATATATGGTATATATGGTTTTTCAAGCAATCTTGAGTATTTTTTATAAGGATAAAGTATATTTATAATGCAATGCTAATCGACATAGCCTTTATTACTGTATATAATGCTATAAAATAGTATAATTTCTGCCTTATTCTGTGATACGAAACAACATCTGATCAAAAAAATAAGTTATTTCAAACACTTGACTATGCTATGAAGTTAATATGGAGAAAAAGCATGTCAATAAATTAAAATATCCTTTGCTGTGGACAACAGGTTTGTAACGAATCATACACATGTAAGAAAAACTGACTGATCACACACGTGGCATTACTGTTTAGTTAACATGTTACTCAAGGCTCAGGAGCATTTTGTCGCAACTGCATACAGCCGCAATACACACCTGTTCAGATTTTAGAAGGAGCCTACCCTCAATAGTCACGTCCCAGCCTTCCTTACGTCTACTCCCACACGATTCGCTACCACAGAAATATATGTCAAAAATGCCCCGTGACTTTATCGTATTATCGCGGAGAAGATGTATCAGTGCGTTCAAAGTGGGAGGTAGCAGGTAAGCGAGCGCAGAATTGCTGTACCAAGTATATCGCCCAACGCAATAGATATCGCACCCATCCTCTAATTGGAAGTTAAGAAGTTCATAAAGTCATTACTGCTGTGCGGTTGGGAAATGTCTGCACCTGCTGATATTATATTTTTTGCTAATTTAGCCACTGTTTTGAATAAATACATGGGGTTGTTTTTTTTAAGAGAGACACAAAGTAAGTAGATATATCAGTTTTTTAAATGCTTTCTATAAGATCTAAAAGATACTTATCCCTCCATCGCAATAAGGAATACCTCTAGTTCTGCTTTGCTTCCAGCGCCTGCCTCCATTTTCCGGGTGCCCTATTAAGAGCGCCCACGATGCATGTGCTCATTTATAAACGGTATAGTATTCTGTTACAACATCAAGTTTTATGATGGATGCCAGTATTGGATTTGGCAGCGGAGCAAATGAGACAAGGCAGAAAGATTATGTACACAGATTATTTATCTATTTATTTCGGGAATTAATGGGAGCGCAGTATGATGCTTCTGTAAGAGAAGGTGAATGGTGTTGTACCGTATATTGTAACGCAGGAGTTGAGTTTGCAGCTTGTAGATAACTCTCAGAATGTTTATAAATGCTGATCCCAATGTATATTTTTCATTATCAACATGGATATAAAAATCACCAACAATTAAGACTTTACCTGCAGCCAGAACTAACTCAGATAGAAAATCAGCAAATTCTTTAATAAAGTCTGTATTGTGCCCTGGTGGCCTGTATACAGTAGCAAGTACAAACATCACAGGGGATTTATCATTAACACTGGTTTCTCTGGATAATGTTATATGAAGAACCATTACTTCAAACAAGTTATACTTGAAACCATATCTCTAAAAAATACTGAAAATATTACTATAAATTATAGCAACACCTCCCCCTTTAACTTTTGAACACGACTTATGTTTATATCAGTAATCTTGGGTGGTATACTCATTTAAAGTAATGTAATCATCTGTATTTAGCCAGGTTTCTGTCAAACAGAGAACATCTAGGTTATGATCAGTGATCATACCATTTACAAAAAGTGCTTTCGTAGAAGCCGAATCAAAATATTCATTAAGCCAGAGACCAATTTTAAAGATCGTTACTCTTAAATAGTTCTTGCGACGTTTTTTTTTGATATTTTCTAGTTCGGGACGGAACGGACACTAGTCGCTATTAGTAGCTTGGCAAAAGACCAGGTACTCCGGCTACCAAGCACCTAAAAAAAATGAAAACTTTACAGATCCAGGCTTTATTTACACAGTACCAGGTCAGCGTCACATGAGTACCCGGTCACAAAAACACGAGAGTGTGGGATGCCACGCTATCCGAAAGCGGGCGCCAGATGCCGCCTCTAGTTCATAAAGACCCCACTGAGACCGATGGCGACTCAAAAAAGGAAACAACCCAAAACCTAACAAAACCTTTTAAGCACAGACACCCAGATCAAAATGAAAGGAAAGAGGAGTTCAAGCAGGTAAGTTTCATTAAAATTTTTAATATTTAGATATTCTCAGTGTTTCCCATATTGATTTATTTGTGGCGGCCCGAGCCACAATATCAAAACTGACGAGATGGTCCTCACTGCAGAACACAAGATCCAGGGGGAAAGGTTGGATCCAGATCCAACTACTCCCACCTTACATATACCTAAACCTAACTGTCTCCACCCCCTGATCCCTAAACCCCCTAGATGTGGATCCAACCCCGCCCCCTGGATCTTTGTTCTGCAGTGAGGGGCTACTGAAACTGACCACCACAACTAGATTTTCCAAACGACTTTGACTTCGTTGAATAAACATGAGCAATGCACGTTTCAAAATCAAAACACGCCAGTTTTTTGGTGCCAGTGTTTTTATATCACTGTATTTCTGATGGAAACCGACTGTCTTCAGAAAATTATGGATGTAATTTTAATTTCATGTTGCCTGTAATGCCTAAGCAGCGTTTGTGAGCGCAGCGCTTATTTGATTACAGCCGTTACCGGGGAAACCTCTATCTCTCCCGCTCTACAAGCGTCTCCTGCTGGCAGAGAATGAATTTGCATATATATGCCGCCACAAAATAGAGTGCACGTCTGTGGGGAAACACCACTTCTGTTATGAATATTATTCAATATTTTAATTTGAATGTCGGATTGAATTGAGAATTAAGTTTCTTTATTAACTATTTAATGCACCTATAACTTTTATAAGGGTAAAAAAAACAGGAGGACATGATATTTACCATTTTTACACACCAGAGGCTTTTAAATGAATTGTGTAACTAAAATATGCGTGTTAGATAATGTACAAATGCTTAACATTGTTTGTGTCATATCAGTCAGAAAAGCAGTTCTGTGTTTTTTTTGTTTTGTTTTAGCTACGAAGTTAGGTGTTATTTTGGCTGAAAATCTTAGACGGTTTTCAAAGCCCTTTTAAAATTCAATATGTGCACAGTTGGATTAAATGAAGTATAGTCAATTTTGTAATAGCATGTTTTGTGTTTTGCATTAGTACGGAGAACCATGGATTTTCACTGGAATTGGTACCGAATACTGAAATGTTCTCTATAGTATGATATCTAGATGAAAGAGTCACTATGTGCTGAGAATTAACTGATTTCTGTGATGTGAGGTGGCTAGCAGACGGTCGGTTTAGCCAATCTGTCTGCTTCCTGACCTGGGCCCCAGTTAGTCAAGTACAAACTCTATGTGAATCTAAGACTATGTGCCATATTTCTAGAGAGAAGTGCGGCACCACCCCAGGAGCGATGAAGACCATCTCTTTTCAACAGGTCAGGTCTGCCCCAAAAACTCGTCCAATTGTCTATGAAACCTATGTTATTCTGCGGGCACCACTTAGACATCCAGCCATTGAGTGACGACAGCCTGTTATGTATCTCGTCACCACGGTAAGCAGGGAGGGGACCAGAGCATATTACAGTGTCTGACATCGTGCTTGCAAGTTCACACACCTCTTTAATGTTATTTTTAGTGATCTCCGACTGGCGAAGTCGAACATCATTAGCACCGGCGTGAATAACAATCTTACTGAATTTACGTTTAGCATTAGCCAGCACTTTTAAATTTGCCAAGATGTCAGGCACTCTGGCTCCCGGTAAACATTGGACTATAGTGGCTGGTGTCTCTATTTTCACATTCTATACAATAGAATCGCCAATAACTAGAGCACTTTGATCAGGTTTCTCAGCGGGTGCGTCACTGAGTGGGGAGAACCTGTTTAATGTTTTGATCAGAACGGAAGAGCGGTGTTTTGACCCGCGACTATGCCGCCTCACAGTCACACAGTCGCCCTGCTGCGGGGGCTCTGCAACCAGAAGTACAGGACTCGCTGAGCTTGTCTCATCCAAAGCCGTATCTAGAGCCCTCACATTCTTACTGTCCTCAATTAAAGTTTGGATGCGTGTCTCTAATTCTGAAATCTTCTCTGTCAGCCTAACTATTTCCCTGCATTTATCACATGTGAATCCCTCGCTGCAGACAGAGAGAGCTAAACTATACATGTGGCAAGCGGTGCAAGTGACAATAGCAGGAGAAGAAGCCATTACTCACTGTGATTGCTGAATGATTCCGACTTACCACTGTTGTTTGATGAACGCGTGAAAAACAGAGCGAGAGAGAAAAGAAACTAAGCGAGAGAGAAAAAAAGAAACGGTAGGAAACGATAAACACGAATGGAAACAAGAATGACAAGCTAACAGGCTAACGCGCCGTGATAGCGGTTTAGATTAAAAGTGAACAATGTCAAATTAGTTTTATATATAATATCAGAAACATGGTGAGAATTAAGTTATATTTTAGCAGTTTAAACAACAGAGAGTGATAGTAAGATAAAGATTACAACAGAAAAACAAAGAAAAAATATAAGCTGTTAACATCAATGACAAAGATATTGAAGATGATCATTCAAAAGTTTGGAGAAAAATGTATATGTTTATTCATTAATGGCGCATTAAATTGATCAAAAGTGACAGTATTTCTAAAGTTGCAAAAGATTTCTATTTCAAATAAATTCTATTCTTTTGAACTTTCTATTAATTGAAGAATCCTAAAAAAAAAAAGTACTGCACGCAACCTTGAAAAAATATAGTGTCAAATATAAGTTATTTAAAATTTTAATAATATTAGTGTTTTTAACTGCACTTTGACCAAAAAAATCTGAATAATTACACATTTTTGGCTGTTAGTGCATACTGACACCGACCCTGTCATTTATTCATCAACTTTTATTTTTTACCACTTTTATTTTATTTTTTTATTTAGTTAAATTACTATTTATTTTAACTTTGTAATTATTAATCAGTGAGTTATGATCTACGTCTGTCTGAACATCATCTCTACAGCTCAAGCACATGAGTTAAACATCTAAACATCTAAATGCCGGATTACGCTGCACTTTGGCCTGATTTGCAGTCTGGACGAGTCGATGCTCGCTCCTTAAAGTCAGAGCTGGTCTGCAGATTTTGAGCAGTGAAAGTTTACGGATTTCACAGAAAAATCGCAGAGTGTGTGATGAGTACAGCCTTCAGGTGTGCGATTGGGCTTCAGAGCCAGTTCGAGGAAACCAAACATATCGATAGGTGCGGATTTTAGAATATCATCTTATTTGACATTAATCTCATCTCTGAGCTATGAGGTGCGTGATTCTGCGTGATTATAAAAGTGGTGGAGTGTATTCCAGCTGTCAAGAGTGAAAATGAATGAGCTCCACATACAACATCAGAACAAGCTATCACAAAGAAAAAACCCTGAAACACTACAAAAATGAGGAGATGTTTAAGAGTTCACAGCTGTGAATCAACACACACACACACACACACACACAGACAGAGACCATATTACCTGTAGGTTTTGATGTGGTCGGCTACTCCACAAAGCTGTAAACTGTGTGTCAGGGCCTGATGATAAGTCAGCGCTTGAGTGGACGAACCCCAGTTCACATCTGTAGGACCGCAACAATCCCATCATTAGTACTGTGCTAAAGAACAGACAACTGACTTCACTTTCACTCATTTTCCTGTCCACTTCACCTGGTTTCTTGTAGCTGACGTAGATGTAGAGGGACAAGACGATGACGTTGGTCAGGAGGGCCGCCCACCAGTTGATGATGAACATGACCACACAACACAGGATCGCCCCGGCCAGAGACACCCACATGTTGTAGTACTTGAAGCTCGGCCTCCATCCTGCCCAACAAACATGGATCAAACAATTAGAGACCTCCAGTCAGAGCCAGGGGATCTACAGTACTATGGGTTAGGATTTGGTAACATAGTAAAAGGTCAAATTACCCTAATTACACCCGTCAACGGGAGACAATGCATTGGATCGGAGCAACTAAATAGTTGGGATAAAACTAACAATAGTTCTTTGTGGTAGGAAAGTGCAAACTGTGCCGTTCTGCCACTTTACGTAACAGTATGGGACACAAAGAATGGCACCCGACAACTGCTTGTGAAAGCAGCGTCTCTGTGAAGAGCGTCAAGAATCCCACTGGGACATGGGATCTGATCTACTCAAGACATTTCACACGAGGCTGTTAACGGCATCAGAGCATCTCGATGTTCTTCACAACACACATCACAATGAGAGTTTACACAGCTGAAATGCATCAGTTTTATAAAAGCATGAAAAATAGAATTGATTAAATGAAGTTAGCACCAGTTAGGATACATACGGGTGGTTAAGAGGACTAGGAAGGTCCTGAACACAGGACACGTACTAGAGTTATGGGATTTAGTGGAGTCAAGGTTACCTTGTAATGCTACAGACACTGCATGACATAAAGGGTACAGAAGCACTTTAAACGTGCAATATCTGGAGAGTGAAAGAGTCATGTGGCAAAGCTACATGTACCCTTTACGTTCATGCAATTGTGTGCAGAGACTCTATATAATAAAGTGTCAGAAGTGAAGATAGCTACCTGCTGGTCTTCTAGAGCTTTGGTATTGAGGGACAAACAAACCTCTTCACACAAAGAATAAAGAAATACGTGAAATTATAACTTCAAAACAAGAAATACAGTCAATAACATGATACCATTCAGAAATGAAAAGACTTTCATTTTCATTCAAATGAAAAAGGTGAGTAACACAGCCATAAGAATGTAAACTCTCTACGGGAAAACAAAAACTTTGCATAGTAATTGTTACTTTGCAAAGCATGGTAAACTCTGTAAAGGCCCCGATATACTTTAAGAGAAATCAAAGAACGAACTGTCATTTCAAACTAAATCAGGCCAAAACAAAGTTTGTTTTAGGAGCTTAAAACAGCTCAAAGTGAACACAGGAGTAAAAAGAGAGAGCTGCTTTACAGGACGAACTGAAGTTATTCTAACTGAAAGCAACACTGACAATGTTTTCATATTTACCACTGTAAAGCCAAGTTCAAATATTCAAATATTCACTTCCAGCAGCGTGGACGGCGTCTGGGTGTTCATTAAAGGGGTCATATGATGCTTTTTTAAAGATCATTATTTTGTGTATTTGGTGTAACAGAATATGTTGACATGCTTTAATGTAAAAAAACACATTATTTTTCAAATACTGTACATTATTGTAGGTCCTCTATGCCCCGCCTCTCTCAAACGCTTCGTTTTCTACAAAGTCCCTCCTTCCGACAAGCGCAGTCTGCTCTGATTGGCCAGCTGACCCAGTGCATTGTGATTGGCCGAACACCACAAACACACGTCGGAAATGTAACGCCCCTTAACAAAATCGCGAGCTTCAGCTTTCAAAGTAAAAATCAAGACAGTTAATAATGTCATTAGCTTTACCATCAGTTCAAGCCCGAAAGGGGAACAGACACAGTAATGATGCAGTACACAAGCCGCGGTTAAGACAGCTGACTCCACTGTGATGTGACGCTGTCTCTCTCTCTCTCTCTCTCACACACACACACACACACACAATGCGCAAAACTCCGCATTTGAACAGTCAATAGCAAATACTTAAACTAGTAACAAAACATACTTACAGTAGCTGATTCAGAAAAAGCGCCAGATTGTCATAGCAAAGTAAGAATGACCTCCTCTCCTAGGTTCACGAAACGCATATAAAATGCATTGCTGTTCTGTTGTAGGTAATCTTAAAGATTCATAAATGCATCTACTTTCGAAAGGCCAAATAAAGTGCTTTTGCTTTCACCTAGAAACACACAGCGTCTCCCTGACATGCTGCTTCAACACTAACTGCGGTTACTGAAACCACGCCTTCTTTCTTTGCGTTAACATTTTGGCGGCATTATGCAAATCTTACCACATAGTGAGGTAGATATGTGGGGGCGTGTTAGAATGAGACGTTTTAGGGGGGCGTGGCAGAAGAGTCTTAACTTTTATAAAGAATATCGCTTTGGGTTTGAGACTTTAGTCTTTGCTACTTTAAAGATCTTCTTTATGCACCAAAAGCTTATAACACTCCAAAGAGAAAGGAAAAACTTAAATGACCATCATATGACCCTTTAATATTATAATCGCTGCAAAGGTATTTCTAAATTCTTCAAACAATGAAAAAGACATTGGCTATGAGTATAATGGGGCCTCAAGAGGCTCAGCAATGATGGGAAGCCCATATTTTCACTGCATTCTCTCCATTTTTATACAAATTGTGGTGATTGCATTTATCGAGCTCGACCATGCTACACTCACATTAACCCTAAACTAGCTGGCCTCCACTGAGTACACTCTTAAGAGTGCAGGCACATAGAAACAGTTGCCTTAACCAGCCCGTGACGAGGATATCCGCATCCCACTCCCCACAGGAGTCGCTTTATGGCATGTACGAGACAAAGGAGAGGAAAACACTTTCACTAATAGACTGCCAAAAATGTATAATTAATGCTGTGAAGTGAATTTCTCTTGCATGTATAAGAGGATCATTGCGAAGCAGGGCCGCTTAATGAAAGAATTAGCAGTTTTACTCGTAAACTACAACTCCTGTTCATCAGGTAAGGTGAGAACCAGACCCGTTATAAACCTAGACATACTTGTTTTAATTAAATTAACTGAAAAGTGTACTGTAGTAGTAGAAATAGAAGATGTGTGCGATGGTAATGATGATATTAGCGAACACAAAACACTAGCTGTTCCGTGCTCTGGCGGGGTTAGTGAACACAATACATGCGTACCACACCTGAGCCCGACTGAATCGTGCTCTGGCCCACCTCTTCCAAGGGAGCCAGGTACGGCCAAACGAACCGCGCACGGAGCGATCACACTAGCCAAACGAACCGCGCACGGAGCGATCACACTAGCCAAACGAACCGCGCACGGAGCGATCGCACTAGATCACACTAGCCAAACGAACCGTGCACGGAGCGATCGCACTAGATCACACTAGCCAAACGAACCGCGCATGGAGCGATCGCACTAGATCACACTAGCCAAACGAACCGCGCACGGAGCGATCGCACTAGATCACACTAGCCAAACGAACCGCGCACGGAGTGATCACACTAGACAAACGAACCGCGCACGGAGCGCTCACACTAGATCACACTAGGCAAACGAACCGCGCACGGAGTGATCACACTAGACAAACGAACCGCGCATGGAGTGATCACACTAGACAAACGCACCGCGCACGGAGCGCTCACACTAGACAAACGCACCACGCACGGAGCGCTCACACTAGACAAACGCACCGCGCACGGAGCGCTCACACTAGACAAACGCACCGTGCGCGGTGCGTTTGTCTAGTGTGATCGCTCCGTGCGCGGTTCGTTTGTCTAGTGTGATCGCTCCGTGCGCGGTTCGTTTGGCTAGTGTGATCTAGTGCGATCGCTCCATGCGCGGTTCGTTTGGCTAGTGTGATCTAGTGCGATCGCTCCATGCGCGGTTCGTTTGGCTAGTGTGAGCGTCCGTCGCGGTTGGTTTGTTAGTGTCGCTCGCTCCTTGCGCGGTGCGTTTGTCTAGTGTGACTAGTGCGATCGCTCCCGTGCGCGGTTTGTTTGTATAGTGTGATCACGTCCGTGACCGGTTGCGTTTGTCTAGGGATATAGTGCGATCGCTCCCTGTGCGCGGTTGTTTGTTAGTGGAATCACCTCGTGCGCGGTGCGTTTGTCTAGTGTATCTAGTGCTATCGCTCAGTGCGCGGGTCGTTTGGTAGTGTGACGCTCCATGCGCGGTTCCTTTGGCTAGTGTGAGCGCCTTCCGTGAGCGGTTCGTTTGTCTATGTGTGATCGATCCATGCGCGGTGCGTTTGTCTCGTGTGATCTAGTGCAAACGAACCGCGCACGGAGCGATCACACTAGCCAAACGAACCGCGCACGGAGCGATCGCACTAGATCACACTAGCCAAACGAACCGCGCACGGAGCGATCACACTAGATCACACTAGACAAACGCACCGCGCACGGAGCGATCACACTAGACAAACGCACCGCGCACGGAGCGATCACACTAGACAAACGAACCGCGCACGGAGTGATCACACTAGACAAACTAACCACGCACAGAGCGATCACACTAGACAAACGAACCGCGCACGGAGCGATCACACTAGATCACACTAGACAAACGCACCGCGCACGGCGTGATCACACTAGCCAAACGAACCGCGCACGGAGCGATCGCACTAGATCACACTAGCCAAACGAACCGCGCACGGAGTGATCACACTAGACAAACGAACCGCGCACGGAGCGCTCACACTAGACAAACGAACCGCGCACGGAGCGATCACACTAGATCACACTAGACAAACGCACCGCGCACGGAGTGATCACACTAGACAAACGAACCGCGCATGGAGTGATCACACTAGACAAACGCACCGCGCACGGAGTGATCACACTAGACAAACGAACCGCGCATGGAGTGATCACACTAGACAAACGCACCACGCACGGAGCGCTCACACTAGACAAACGAACCGCGCACGGAGCGATCACACTAGACAAACGAACCGCGCATGGAGTGATCACACTAGACAAACGCACCGCGCACGGAGCGATCACACTAGACAAACGAACCGCGCACGGAGTGATCACACTAGACAAACGAACCGCGCATGGAGTGATCACACTAGACAAACTTAACCACGCACGGTGCGATCACACTAGACAAACTAACCACGCACGGAGCGATCACACTAGACAAACGAACCGCGCACGGAGCGATCACACTAGACAAACGCACCACGCACGGAGCGCTCACACTAGACAAACGAACCGCGCACGGAGCGCTCACACTAGACAAACGCACCGCGCACGGAGCGCTCACACTAGACAAACGAACCGCGCACGGAGTGATCACACTAGACAAACGAACCGCGCACGGAGCGCTCACACTAGACAAATGAACCGCGCACGGTGCGATCACACTAGCCAAACTAACCACGCACGGTGCGATCACACTAGCCAAACTAACCGCGCACGGTGCGATCACACTAGCCAAACTAACCACGCACGGTGCGATCACACTAGCCAAACTAACCACGCACGGTGCGATCACACTAGACAAACTAACCACGCACAGAGCGATCACACTAGACAAAAGCACCGCGCACGGAGATGAGTGATCACATAGACAAACGCACCACGCACGGACGCGCTCACACTAGACAAAACGCACACGCACGGAGCGCTCACACTAGGACAATAACGAACCGCGCCGGTGCGCTCACACTAGAAAACGCACCACACACGGAGCGCTCACATAGACAAACGCACAGGACGGAGCGCTCACACAGACCAACGCACACGGCACGGAGCGCTCAACTAGACAAACGCACGCGCAACGGGCGCTAACACTAGACAACGAACCGCGCACGGTGCGTCACACTAGACAAACGCCACAACGCACGGAGCGGCACACTAGACAAACGCACCCACGCACGACAAGTGCTCACACGTAGACAAAACGAACCGCACACGGTGCGATCACACTAGGCAAACGAACCGCGCACGGAGTGATCACACTAGACAAACTAACCACGCATGGAGCGATCACACTAGACAAACGCACCACGCACGGAGCGCTCACACTAGACAAACGAACCGCGCACGGAGCGATCACACTAGACAAACGAACCGCGCACGGAGCGATCACACTAGACAAACGAACCGCGCACGGAGCGCTCACACTAGACAAACGAACCGCGCACGGTGCGATCACACTAGCCAAACTAACCACGCACGGTGCGATCACACTAGCCAAACTAACCACGCCCCCCCCCCCCCCCACGGTGCGATAAACTAGGACAAAAAACTAACCACGCACGGTGCGATCACACTAGACAAACGAACCGCGCACGGAGCGCTCACACTAGACAAACGCACCACGCACGGAGCGCTCACACTAGACAAACGAACCGCGCACGGAGCGATCACACTAGACAAACGAACCGCGCATGGAGCGATCACACTAGACAAACGCACCACGCACGGAGCGCTCACACTAGACAAACGCACCGCGCACGGAGCGCTCACACTAGACAAACGAACCGCGCACGGTGCGATCACACTAGACAAACGCCCCGCGCACGGAGCGCTCACACTAGACAAACGCACCGCGCACGGAGTGATCACACTAGACAAACGAACCGCGCACGGAGTGATCACACTAGACAAACGAACCGCGCACGGAGTGATCACACTAGACAAACTAACCACGCACGGTGCGATCACACTAGACAAACGCACCACGCACGGAGCGCTCACACTAGACAAACGCACCACGCACGGAGCGCTCACACTAGACAAACGCACCGCGCACGGAGCGCTCACACTAGACAAACGAACCGCGCACGGTGCGCTCACACTAGACAAACGCACCACGCACGGAGCGCTCACACTAGACAAACGAACCGCGCACGGAGCGCTCACACTAGACAAACGAACCGCGCACGGAGCGATCACACTAGACAAAATAACCACGCACGGTGCGGATCACAAAGCCAAACTAACCAACGCACGGTGCGATCACACTAGCAAAACTAACCAAGGCACGGTGCGACACATAGACAACTTAACCACGCATGGAAGCGATCACACTAGTCAAACGAACCGGGTGTCAAACACGCTCGGGCACGGTTCAGATCGCATAGTGTGAGTACACCCTAAGGCTAAATCTGCAAACCAGTCATGTGCTTGTTTAATATTACAGCCAGAAAATAAATGAAACTCACACTAATCACTAGTGGTCGACCGATATTGTTTTTTTTGACAGCCAATGCAAATACCAGGGTCGATATAAAGCCGAGATAGATAAGACAGACAGACAGACCAACCATAATTTATTCCTAAAATCAGAGGGAAATGATAGGTGAGTGACAAGAAACTCTAACTGTAAACCTAAAACTGACATTTCCTGTAAACATATCCCTCAATTCTGATTGGGTGATTGGGATGTTGATCCAGTATCATGCTGTACTTGGTGTCAACGACACATGTGTATTTGCTGGATGCTTGTTTTGTTTAACAGTTCTATCTGATTATTAGACGGACCTATTAGATCAGACAGAACTGTTAAACTGGGACAACAAACAAATGACGAGAGAGAATGTGAGCGCTGTGTGTCCCGCCTCGAAAAACATAGCCAAACAGAGAGAAAAAACTTATCGGCTGTTGGCGATATATCGGTCGACCACTACTAATCACAAATCAGGGGTTTATAGAAGTAACCCTATAATTTAGCAAGAGGGTTTCAACTTCATGCTAATATACATGGACGAACATTTAGTTTCACTTCCTGTGGATGATCAGCATGTTTGAAGGTTAACCAGCTGATTTCACTGACCTTCAAATGAACAAAATATCAGTTTCAAAAGCCCTTCTGTAACCCATTCATGGAAAGTGGTCTGCTCTGCACTTAACATCTGTGTAAACCTGTCACGTGGGCTGGGGTGTTGCGTACCATCCTGACACTAATGATATTTGAGCTCTCTGTGGAGACGTGACCCAGCTTGTCTACAGAATGAATTCACCCCAACCATACAGTGGAGGAACGTCTTACCAGGGGAATTGGCCAGCGACGCGTGAAACACCGAGAAGTTGATGAGAGCGTATGAGGCCAGGAAGAAATTGGAAATGATCGGGGCGATGACATTCAACTCCGCTGGAGAAATTAAAAACAAGCATGTGTCAGAGTGAGGGGATCTCATCAACCAATCTGATTATTTAATTCAGCAAAGATTTCTACCAATTAAAGAACTAAATTTGTCGAGATCCTACCAATGACAATGAAGGCCAAGGCAATGCCAAAGGTGAGCAAATATCCTCGCAGGGGCTCGTTGTTCTTGCCATAGCCCTTCCCAAAAAATGCAATTCCAGGGTAGATATTGTCTTTGCATAAAGCCTGAGGAAACGGGAGAAATCATCAAACCAGCAAGACCTGTTCCAACATCTCTGAGCTCACACAAGCACTGGAGCGAAACCACACATGTTAAAACACACGGCTGTCTCGAACATGAAGCAGCAGACGAGACGCCCACCTGGAAGACTTTGGGGGCGCTGACGAGAGAAGCCAGGGCAGAGGAGAGGGTCGCAGAGAAGATGCCCGCCGTTATGAGGGGCCCAAAGCCTGACACCACACTCATGACCTGCAAAACAAGACATTCAGCCACACATCCTTCACACACAAACACAGCCTTGTTCTACCAAATCATAATGTGTTGAGTCTAAAACGCTGTTTACAGCCTGAAAGCGTGAACCACAGGGAAGACTCCTTTTACAGCCGATTCCAACAGAGTTTGACATTAGCATGCTGATAATGAAACTCACACAAAATGACACAAATGTAAAGTAAAGCCTGGTGAGATACTCTGAAGGCTGATCATGTGACTGCTCTGCTTGAATCCCTGGATGCTGCATTTTGGAGTCTATGTGGAAGAGCCTTTGCATAATGCCTTAAAATGTGCCTCAGGATGCTCACTAGGATTCGGAACAGAGTGATAATGTAGGAAAAGGCCATGTTGATGATGTACCTGGAAATCATTGTGGAGGCCGAACTTGCAGGCAGACTTCCCTCCTTCAACAGGTTCGCAGGAAGTGAAATTGTAGCCGAGCTTACAGGCCGCATCAGTGCAGTTTGAACCACTGAGAGTCATGTTACTCTCCATTCCTGTAGCATCCCGCACGATGCAAGCACCTTTCAACAAATCAATCAATACATCAGCGAAACATAACACAGGAGTAATCAAAACGATAGGAGATTCTAGAAGAGTTTACCTGCGGAAATGGCCACACCCATGTACACGAGGCCCGTTATGAGAATAGCCAGCAGTGTTCCTTTAGGGATGGCCATTTGAGGGTCCTTGGAGAAATTAAACAATTACAGAGAACCTCTGATGAAGAATAAATATGTGGTGAGGAAATGATTGCAGACACTCACTGCTAGATCTCCTGAGATGTTGGCTCCAGCCAAAATGCCTGTGGCAGCCGGGAAGAAGATGGAAAAAACTGAGAAAAACGTCTGCCCTCGAAAGTCTGGGCCAAAGTTTTCCACCAAGATGCCCACTAAAAAGACAAGACGTCCGATACAGAAAACAAAACAGGAATGAATAAAGAGAAAACAACTGCTAAAATTTAAACTCAAAACTCAAGTAACAAAAACATTACCAGTGGCCGAGGACAATCTTGAACTATTGTTCTTAACTAGTTTTCTTTTAAGGCCCAAGTTTTAATTTGGGCATCAGGAAGCAAACAAGATCTATTGTTAAATTAAAATGTATTAATATTATACCATGAAAAACTAGCAAATCTCAGAAGCCTTGCCTTTGTAGTTTCCATCTTTTGAATTTTTAAGGTTTCCTTCTCTCGCCAGTGAGTAATTCACAGCACATAACGCTGTGTTCAGCACAAATCATGTTTACTAAACACAGTAGAGTTTGATTTGACACACACTTTTACATTAAAAATAAATAAATACCAGTTCATAGCAGTTTATCATATACATGCAGCATTGTTTCCTGTGAGTCTAGATGAATTTAAGAGCGCATTTTTACCATCATAGCCGAAGAAGCCAAATTTCTCCTTGGACTCAACAGGAATGAAGGCCCCAATGAAATAGTTGAAGATGGCAGTGATCAAAATGACCAAGAGGAATATTTGAGCCTGCGAAACAAAGTCGTAATTTCATAAGGTCAGCACTGACTAATGTTCAAAGATAACTGAATATGCAGTGAATCTCCTGCCTTGGCCTCCCACTCCATTCCAGCCACTGAGATGCCGAGAAGCAGGATGACCGTAATGGTCCCAATGATCCTGACATCATTAATCTCATCGAGCATGAGCGCACCGGAATTCTAAACGGACACAAACACATAAAATTATTCCATCTACACACCATCATATTAAAACAAACTAAGCAACAGAAGAGAAAACAGAATTGTGTCTCTTACCATGAGCAGCTCAACTACAGTTTCTGCGAAGCCCACGACGTACATGGCCACGGCCACAGCATTGGCAAAGGCAAAAATCAGACCAATGGAGCCGCCGAACTCTGGGCCCAAACTTCGAGATATTAAGTAATATGCTCCACCTGAAGAAAAGATATTAAACAGATCACCTTTCTGAAAAGACAATTCAAGGCTGATTTATTGGTTATCCTACAGCATCATTCAAAATATTCTGAAAATCATATTATTTTGGTATTTTATCCAAGAGCGGTTCATCACTTGCCAACTTTGACCTCAGTTTGTGGACACAAGACTCTGACAAATTAGTCTTCCACTGAACTCAAATCATTCACAAACTCTCTCATCCTGCCCTTATGTTTGCTCTTCATGTTAGCTGAATTTTGAGAGCTTTCTGAATAAACGGTTGAATAATTTAGGCTAATTCGACTATTGGCAAGCAGGAGTAAAAAGGAAAGCAGTGTGTGTTGTGGATATAGCAGCGGTAGACCAATCCATTGTGTGTCAAAATGATGTGTCCCAGTGATACAGAAGAGGAACGGGCCCAGCACCAAACCCTGAGGTACCCCTGTGGATAAGATTATAACGGGTCAAGTAACCAATAAGAGAGCAGTACTCTCAGCTATGCTGAAACATCTTCCCATATTAAAGCCTAGTCTAAAGATTTTCCTAATAATCAGGGATGAGAAATGTGCACAGATTGAGTACAGATCGCCTTGAGTAAGTGTTAAATGCTCGATCTTATTTATGAAAGTGTGAGTGAGTATTAACAAATGACTGGAATACCAGGGAAGATTAGCCTAATCTCAGATTAACGGCTACACACCTCAGTGATGGGAAGCATTAGCACAAACACGCATCAAAAAACCAGCATGCAGTGCTGAAAAACGAAATATGTAGAGTACTGAATATAATGTTCCGATGAGTGTGAGAAAGTGGTTCTCTAAACTATAACTGAAAAGAGTGGCAGTGACAGCTAAATATCATTGAGGATCTCAAACACCCTGTTGAAAACAACCAGCAATGCTGGTAGGTATGTTTTGAAGCTGGAACTGGTCTGAGCTGGTTCCTAAGGACCAGTTTAAACCAGCTCAAACCAGCTGCCATGCTTCATAACATACCTAACCAGCATATGCTGGCTTTTTCAACAGGGAAACCCAATCTCACACACACACACTCACATGACTGGGTTAATAACTAACACCTGAGGTGCTCATGGAAAAATATTGATTCACTTCCACACGGAAACAAAAATGTTATCTAGTGCCATCACCCCGTCTCTCAGATGAAGGCCTGTAGAGAGGGACAGCTATCCATTTCTGACTTCCAGACTGCCAATGAACCTCTCAATGGCCTGAGAGAAAAACACTGCCATCTCCGAAACACTCTACTGAATGTCCCCTCAGGCAAGTAAAAGTCTATTAAGTCATTCTATCGTTTGTTGTGTTTTACATCTGCCCGTAGATGAGCTTAAAATGTCAACCCTCTTAGGATCACTTGTGTACAGTAAACAATTGAATGTTTATAGAATATCAGAATTGATCCACATTGTCTCATTTGTGTGTGACGGTTCCACCACAGGGACCCTTTGATTGGTCTTTGCACCAATGCATACGGTGCCAGTGCACATTTCATTTTTATTTTTTAATTACCTCCTCGTACAAAGCCATTGGTGGCGATCGCTGAGGTCGAGCAGCCCGTGATGGTAGTCACAACAGTTGCCATAATAACAATGATGCAGGAATACGCTGTGGAAATAAAAAGGTGAAACGACTCATTGTTCTCAAGTTCAGCACTAAACACTAGCCGTTTGCGGTCTGCAGTACATTTCCAGTGTTGGAGCTGACAGCTCACAGTGCCTCACAGCCACATTTAGCATGTGCATGAGAAATGACTGCAGCTTGATGGAAAACACAAGAGTGTGCTTGTGAATTGAAGTGCTAATTCACACGGCCGACCAAAGTCAAACCTACCAATTCCAGCCTGGCCCACGATCCAGGTCATTCGAATGAAGAGCATCACGCCCCATATGTTTAACATGCAGCGCACCTGCACAGAGGAAGGATGCAGTTTAGACTTATGCTGACAAAAACATCAAGGACCAAAGCCGGGACGATGAGCGCTGGACAGGAACCCATCTGTGTTTGAAGGAAAGCTGCAGGCTGAGCTCTGTCGATGGCATGTGTGGCGTCACGTCCGTTACCACAAAAGACTTTCATCACTGTTACATCAACAGCTCTACAGGAGAAATAAACCTGCCAAGAGCTCCAGAAGCAGTTTATTATTCGATCTGGAAAGCATCTAGAATAATCTTTTAGTGACGTGACTACAGTTTTAGTTGGATCCACTTTCTGGTGTGTCTTGCCAAATTAGCTGGCATGTTTACCAGCTCTACAAAGCTGAATGATTAGAGATAACACAGACCAGGAAGCGATTTGTTCACACTCGTTCCAACATGTAAACACTGTATGTTTACATCATGTCGGAACTAGCATGAAAGAATCGCTTAATGGTCTGCGTTACACTTTTTGGTGTTTTGGGGGGGGGGGGGGGGGGGGGGTTACTGTCAGGGAGGAAGAGCTGAAATTTCCTTCCGAGTTTACGGACATTACACCACAAAGCCTGCCGACAGAGAACCCAGATCAGTCCTTCAAACGCATTTGAACACAAACCGGTTTCAAACATTGACTGAATTCCTGCCGTGGTTTGAAAGACACTTTGGATGAAAATGAATTTTCACTTGTCGACACTATGAGAAGCTGTTTGGTGTCAAATGTTAAGACTGGGAAGGTGAAAATGAGGACAATTTTGAGGACAAGGAAGACCTGCCAAAATATTGACCAAGAGACGAGAAGCAGAGCTGATCTGTGACCCATAAAGCTTTTACTGGATTCACACGCGTCAGCGAGGAAGACGGTCTGCACTGAGCAAAGCCACGGCTTGTTGAGAGTATTAGCATATTAAACATTACAAGAGCACGACAGTTTAGCATGCAGCCTCTAATAGGAGTCTCTACAGGCAGCAGATATAGCAAACTAACAAAAAACCCAATTATCACCCACAGCAGAAAGATCTCACTCTTCGCCCACATTCCCATTTTTGATTTAGTGTGGGTGCCACAATTGAGGTTCTCCATCCTGAGGTTCGTACATCAGCCACTGCGCTGCCTTCTGCTGAAGCATGTTTGATTGCTGATCTGATGTTAACTCCTCTTACCAGCACTCCTTTGATCCAGCCGAACTTCACCACTCCTTTAGACTCCGAGGCTTCTTTAGCCGCGGCCTCCTCTGCAGGGGTCAGCTCCTCGCCGTTAGCAAAGCCATCCTCGAACGGCTCCTGCAATCGCAGATAAACACACGCATGAATACGTCTGACTGAGAATAGAGTAACATGCAATGAAGATTCACTCAAGACCAGAGTGCTGTTAACTTCAAGTAAAAGTCTCTCATGTCATAGTTGTTTATTTTTAATAACGCAGTAGTCTGATGGGAGATACAACCCAACATTATGATGTACAAGTGGCTGATGCTAATTAAAATGAACTGTACGCATGAAAAGAGTCCAGCAGCACAGTCAGCTCTCCTTGTGTCTGTGAAAGCTCAAACACAGGAAGTGTCTGTCCTCCACAGAAACAATGCCATGACGGAGACAGCCACATCCACACACAGACTTCACAATGCCAATGTGAGGAGTTCACAGCATCCTGTCCGGCACACAAAGCGCTGGATCTGACTGTGTGGAAAAAGCTAGCAGTGGTTCGATGCGAGTGCAGGAGCCGGGGGCCGTATTGACGGCTGTTAGAGGCGTTCGATGGGAGCGTTTCATGCAGAGGACAAAAGTACAGGAGAAACGGGTCATATCTTCAGCGAGGATACAGATCTCTCTTCACTCCACACCAGCGCATTTCTTCAGGATATTCGTTCCGCTGAAGGGCACATGAAGCTCGTGTCCTTGACCAAATGAGTGAGTGTTGATGGGATTCATATGTTGTGTTTATTGATGGCCGGTGGCTTCAGGACATACTGTATTACACGCCTAATGACTTGCCAGCACTTTATTAATATTTTTCCCCTCCACAACCTTTAACCCGTGATGAATAACCCTGCTGAAGGTGGGGATCTAATAAATGGAAGAATTTGTTAGCACACATTGTGATTAGTGGTGATTAAAGCTTATCAAGCCAAACACTATTCTATGACTAATAATGACAGTATATAACGTGGCCTAATTCACGGCAGAATCTAATAACAGGATGAACAAAGAATTTCAGTCTAGATCATTTCAGCATGAAATCGGTTTTATTTTCACCCAAATTCCATTTTAATTGGTCTTGGTTGCAATTTTTTTAATAATAAATTTTAAAAATTTCAGTTTTAATGGGTAAACTAAATTTCAGTAATGTCTAAATAATTAATTAAACTTGTTTAAAATGTAACAATTAATTGAAAATGCAACAAAAACTACATTTTTAGGGCCTTATCAAATCAGTTTTATATTTCCATGTCTTCTGCTTTTATTTCCAGCAGTGGAAAAGCCCTGTCAGCTGCTAACGTTTCCACTTTGACAGATTAATGACACAAGCCAGACTAACCTGCAACGAGAAGTGCCTTGTCGTGAGAGGTGCTCTGACCGACATGCAAATGACCAACAAACAGTCATTTCTCCTGCTCACTGCGTTGATAATACAAATGATGCATTAGGACTTGCGTTTACTGACCTAATAAACTCTTTTGGAGTCAAGCAAAACGTCACCGGGCCCACTCATCGTTTTAATCATACGCTAGATTTAATTATATCGCATGGAATTGATCTTACTGATATAGATATCGTACCTCAAAGCGATGATGTTACTGACCATTTCCTTGTATCGTGCATGCTGCGTATTACTAATATTAACTATATGGCTCTGCGTTATCGTCCGGGCAGAACTATTGTTCCAGCCACCAAAGACAGATTCACAAATAACCTGCCTGATTTATCTCAACTGCTCTGTGTACCAATAAGTACACATGAACTAGACGAAATAACTAGCAACATGGGCACTATCTTCTCTAATACATTAGAAGCTGTTGCCCCCATCAAATTGAAAAAGGTTAGAGAAAAACGTACTGCGCCATGGTACAACAGTAATACCCATTCTCTCAAGAAAAAAACTCGTAGTCTTGAGCGCAAATGGAGAAAAACTAACTTGGAAGTTTTTAGAATTGCGTGGAAAAACAGTATGTCCAGCTATAGACAGGCTCTAAAAGCTGCCAGGGCCGCCCTGAACCAACATATAATCACTGCTGTTAACAGTGTTCAGCGTTTGGTTGAATGCATGTCATTAACTAGCTGCCTGATTTTTTTCTGTACAGTTCTGCCATATGGACTTCCCCTTGACAATCATTGCTGATAATCTACTCCTAAATGTAATGTAGAAACTCATTTTCTGTATCGGGAAAAACACTACACAAATAAAGATGAATTGAATTGAACTGCATCGAGTGGTCATATATTATTGTATAATGATGACTCTCTCCACAGACATGTCGACCCAAGTTAGGAAAGTTCACTGCCAACTACTAATCACTGCAAGTCATTTGATCTTTTGATGGGTTCCTGACGAAGCAGGAGCAAGTCCCAGAGCACACAACAGCTGATCATGAAGTCTAAACCGAAAGTTCATCAGTGAGGGACCTCGAGCCATCCGTCACCACGAGCGCCTTCTCCTCAGCGTCTCACAGACATGGGCAGGAGAGGGGGTACGTGACGGATGAAAACACCGCTTTGTTTGAGCTTTTCAACAGCTGGTGAATCAGCGAGGCTCAGTAAGAGGCACGTGAAAGACTAGACATCACACACACACTGATAACAGTCAGAAACCATCCCCTCCATCGATTCCTGTCAACAGTGATGCAAATATTACAGAATTTAAGGAACACAAGTTTAAGGAACAGAAATTGCTACTTTGATAAGATGACTTAGTTGAGCATGTTCCGGTTTTGTGTTTTCTGTAATATATCGCATGCCATGCTAAAGCACTCACAATAAGACCAGGAACACGAAGAGTCATTTTCATTTTGACCTCCATATTGGCTAATAACTTTAAAGATCTTATGAGATGTCATCTGTGCACCACTAACTATCCAGCTGCTTATTGAAATGGGAAATATAATAGAGATTACAGATTTTCCGTCTTTAATACTACACTCGACTGGAAACAGGACTCATGCACAGCACAGTGTGTGGATGCTGCGGATACACACACAGATTCATGAAAAAAAGAAAGTTAACTCAACTTTAATCTAAATACAACATGCATAATGTCATAAAGAACAATGACTTATGACATGCTATTCATTTGTCAGTTTGAACAACAGTATGAATCTCTCATGTGGCCACAGGACAGGCTCTGACGGGACGGTTACTGTACTTCCACAGACTCACGGAAACGAAGGGGATACTGTGCTCCTGACATATCAGCAGTGTTGTTTTCTCAGGGAGGGATGCTCGTGGACTGATCTAAAGTAAACACCTTAACATGGGCAAACGCAAGGCACATTTTACACACGCGGCTCCAAATGCAGCATGGGAAAACAATCCCACCACAGTCTCAATTAAGTGCGCTTTGCTGCCCGCTTCACCCCGGTTTCCTCCTGACACGGGGCTGAGCCAGAACCCACTCTAAACAGGAAGTGAGCACTTGCGTCGCCCCTGAAGAAGATTCCCATCGCCATCCATCATCTGGCAACCGGCGATCAGAAGCGCTCCGGTTCTGCAGAGAGTCGCATGCTCAGGAAACCATATTAGCAAACACACCGTAACATCACGCAGCCGCACACCATCAGCATGACGTTAACCTCACACGAACGCACAGCAGAAGCAGCACATCTCCCACATCTGCCACATGTGTGCGCTTTGGGAAATGCGCCGACTTCCTGTGCATGTTTATTTATCAAGCTACTACTACATACTTTCTGGGGGCAAGAAAAAGCCCTTGTAAATGAAAGCGGTGCTTAGAGGATCTTACTGAAACAGCTTACAAGTTTTCCTTAAGATGGGTCAAAAGATGTTCATGTCAGTTACACAAAGCAGACTGGCCTAATGTGACTCTGGAAAGACAGATCAGCCCTTGACTAAGTTCTTAAGACCAGTCTTTTCATACCAGCCAGGTTTATGCAACTGGTTATTCACGCACAACAGCGCTCATATTCATCCCAGCTGAGGTTTTCACGCATTGTAAAGCCCCGAGGATGACTTCAATGGAAATCAAGCCATTCCAGAGCACGTCAATATCTCACAAACATCTGAAGTGGTTTTAGTTATAGTGTTAAGATCGACATACTGTGAATAACCCCAGTGCTGTTACTGCGGTTTCTAGTAGGGATGCACCGAAATGAAAATTCTTGGCCGAAGCCGAACAAAACTAAACACTGGCCGAAGGCCGAATACGGAGTTTTTTCCCCCATGTATTTTGCCAAAAAATAGTTTTCACCATTGCATTAATTAAAAAGCCAAAGTGTGCTAAAAACACTGCTGAACTGTGTGCTGCATTATAAAGCGTGCGCGCCTCTCACTCTGCGCTGCTTGCTGTTTGATCGCGTCACGTCATCGTGCGGTACAATTTATTCGGTCTTTTCGCTTATTCGGATCATTTCGGTTGCGGAACATTCGGTGCATCACTACTTTGAGTATGAGTGTTCAGACAGATTGAAGTCTGAATCCAAATAAGCTTTTAATCAGGGCTGGGCAATATGGGCAAAAAAAAATGATCAAGATAACATTTTTCTTATCAGTTGATATCGATAATTATTATCCCAATACATTTCTTTCACGTTTCAAGGCAGATTTTTGCTCCTATGTGAGAGTTGTAGAATCCAGACTCTTCAGAACATGACAAACACTTCACATTTTGTAATTATTCACACTTTTCCAGTCATTTTTCCTTAACAAAATAAATCTTAATAAAAAAAAAATTCTGCATGTTCTAATGAGTGATATTATTTCAGATCATGAAGCAGGTTTGTGTTCCTGATCTTCAGCACAGTTTGCAGTGCAGGCTGCAATATTAATAAGATTATGTATCTTTGTCTCTTAGAAATGCACATTTGACAGTAGCTTGAGTTGAGTTGACAGTAGTTGCTTGAGTAAGGTGCAGATGTAAATTCATCATCATTATCAAAAAAAGGAAAAAATCTGTAAAAATAGTAACAACCTTATTTTTATACGGTGAAATGTAATAATTCTGACTGTTTGCACAAACTGCATGCACGAGCACAGATAACCTCCAGACGGGTCGGAGCACAGGGAGTGAGGGGTAGAGTCCTCCTGCCGGCTGCGTGTGGAGATGCGAACGCGAGCTGAGCTGAGCTGAGCTCATCTCATTCAACAAAGCGGCTCATTGTTGCTGGATCTACTCGCGCCAGATCACAACTGTAACTGAAAACCATTGAAAAACCCCCATTTCAGCTCATTCAGCACTCCACATTAAGAGCCAGGGCTCATCTCCCACAATTCATTCAGAAGAGATGAAGAAGAAAAAAACATTTCTGTAAGAGATCTCTTAAAAGCCCGGTGGAAACATTGGTTTGAAGAGAATGTGGCATTCTCAGGAGGGCTGGGAAAGAGCGTTAAAATGAAAAAACAGACTCTAACAGTGCACATCCACCAGTGCTTGTAACTGCAAAGATACGATTCAGAGCTCCATATGAACATGAACTACTAACAGATCTACTTCAGTACAGTGCTGCAGCCCTGCTTTAGACCTTTGTAAAGACCCAACAGCATTCAGTTTTAATCTTTGAAGGTAAACAAGCGGCTTCAAATTAGTGTGAAAGTATGAGAGTGAATAAACATGGATGAATGAGAAAGTAAGGAGCGAGGCATGCTTGATATCGAAAAGGGTTAATAAAGCACAATAAGGCCTTAATTCAGTACTTGCATGCTGTCTGACACACACACACACACACAAAGTCAGACAATAATGAGTACGGTGTATGGATTCAGTTCTTTTACACAACTTACTGCACTTGAGCAATCAAATACACACAAAATGACCGTCTTGGTAAATATACATGTAAATACAGGCTATAAGACTTAAGTGAGCATGAACAGTCGGGAGATGCGTGTCAGCGGCCTAATAAACCCGTCTCATTAATGTTAATCAAACAACAAAAAGAAAAACACTGTCTACTCTTGACTGAAAAAACTTTATTAAATAGAATCATATTTGATCAACACAGTGCAGACAATGCAGTGTTTACAGTAGGGCTGTGCGAAATTGAAGAAAAATGCGATACGCGATACCTTGTTAAAAAATGCGATATTCGATATGCGATATTGCTTAAAGTGTGTAAAATCTATTTCATTTAAAAATGAAAATTATATAACCAATTTGTTTCACATTCTTTCTTGAAAAAGAAAGAATCACTACAACTTTTGAAAGTGACCAGCAGTGTTTTAGCATTACATTAAAAGTAATGTCACAAATCAGAAAATGTCATTTAACATCAGTGTGAACATACAAACAAAAAATTAATGACACTAATTTTATATCATTGTAACTTTGCTTTCCATACACATTAAGTACTTCTTCATATACCACAGCAAAAACTATAGTCTGAGAAAGTTCAAACATGATTAAAGACAAGTAAACAGTCAGTAAAAAATTTTTTTTAAAAGAAATACACAATTTACAAGCATAGATAAAATAAACAGTAGTATTCAGATACAGAAATGTAATGATTAAGTGTAAAATAACACTGCACAGTGTTCACTGTATGAATTAAATTGAGATTAATCTGTTATAGCTGTTTTGTTGTTTGATTAACATTAATAAAAAGACGGCACAGCTTTATTAGGCTGCTGTCCCTTTAAGACCGAATGCACAGATCCAATATAATGATACACATCCGATTTCTTTCTCAGCAGTTTACATTCATTAAAACATAACTGACTGCGTTTACGAGAATGATCGTCGAGACGGGTGCTATTGACATGATTCTGTGTGTATGTGTTTGTTCAAACATGAGGAGATGCGAAAGACGATTCAACTCGGTGTTCGCGCGCCGTCTGAAACACGTCTCTCTGTGTGTGCTCTTCAGGTGTGAGTCAGACAGCGCCAAAGAGTTGTTTTCTGCAGCTTATTGCACTTAACTCTTTTTAACGTCAAGCTATTCTCTACTATATGCATCGAACTAAAACTTTGACCTTTGTTTTGATTTACATAGCCTATTATTAAAGTGATTCAGATATCGCACGCCCTTGCGATATGCATATTGCGATATTTACATTTGCAATATTTCGATATTTTCGATATATCGTGCAGCCCTAGTTTACATTACATATGATTATTACATTTCTGAAGCAATTCTTCCTTGAATGCCACTGGTAAATGACTGAAAAAATGACATTATAACTTAATAGTCTAATATAATAACTCATTTTCATTTATGCAGTTTGCATAATATTTCATTTGTATAATAAGAAAGCAATTTTGTGATAATTAAATGTTACAACTCCCACTGAATCATTCTCAGATTCAATGCTGACAATGAAGAACTGAGGAGACCTACTTCTCTGCACAGAGTAGGACAATGACACAAGAGCACTAACCAATGATTGTTTTAAGTGTGAATCTTGTAGCAAAAGAAGCTTTCTTGTCATGATGAGTGATTTTTGCTAAGAATAGAGCAAGAAAATGCAAAGCAAGAGTCAACAGAGCCGGCAAAAGCATTTAGAAGAGTGACGGTTTCATCACTCACCGAGTGAGACGCAACACGCTTGTTTATCCACCTACTGGAGCTAAAGCACATTTAGCCTTTCCCAGGGCCCACATTAACAAAACAGAGACTCCTGGGAAGACTTCGTGAGACCAAGTCATTCATTTAGCCTCTACAGCACGTAGAGTACAGTGAGAAGTGAAATTCAGTGGCCGTAAACTTCCTCCAGGAATTCAACAGGACAGATGTGATTGGTCAGGAACTTGTGCCCTCAATGCTAAGAAAGTGCTAAGAAAGGTCAAAGCAGTAGGTAATACTTAAAGTGATGGAAGACTTACTGCACATTAGGATATTACATGTTTGTTGACTTTAATCAAGTTGTACAAGTGTGTACTAATGTTTGCAACCCTTCATTTAGGCAAAATGTACTTATTTTACAAATATCAATTATATATTTTCCTAGACTTTTATTAAGTGTATGTTTAATGAATATAATAATTTCTGATCTTCCAATGAACTGTAATAGTGATCATTAAGAAACGGGAACAGGACTGCTGAAAGAATCATCGGCACAGCCCTCCCCACTCTCAAAGAACTGCACTCATCCAGAGTGAGTAAAACAGCTGGCAAAATCATTCTGGACCCCTCACACCCAGCCCACTCTCTCTTTGAACTGTTGCCATCTGGTCGACGCTATAGAGCACTGAGCACCAGAACAGCCAGGCACAAAAAAAAACAAAGCTTCTTCGCCGGTGCCATCTATCTTATGAACAGTTCAATGCCCACACTGGCCAATAAACACTATATATATACTTATATTTATTTAAAACAAAAAACCTGTTTACATTCCCTTGCATCTGCACATCTGTACATGCATTGCCTAAATGTCTATTTCGCATATTGTATATTATATAAGAAAGTGTAAGGTCACGTGATGTCGCTGCAGAAACACATGAGAGCACACAGGGAAGATATGATGGGAAACTGCAGTGTTTGGATCTGTCACAGGAAGACATCGATCTGACAGATGTGTGACCTCACTGATGATGCCGCCTGCACCATACTGCAGCACTCAGAGAGAGCGACAGTGACCATACTGCAGCACTCGGAGAGAGCAACAGCCGCCATACTGCAGCACTCGGAGAGAGACGTGACCATACTGCAGCACTCGGAGAGAGCAACAGCCGCCATACTGCAGCACTCGGAGAGAGACGTGACCATACTGCAGCACTCGGAGAGAGCGACGTGACCATACTGCAGCACTCAGAGCGACGGCCACCATACTGCAGCACTCAGAGAGAGCGACAGTGACCATACTGCAGCACTCGGAGAGAGCGACGGCCGCCATATAATGCGCATCTTAGTGAGCGAGAGGACGGCCGCCTACTGCAGCACTCGGAATGGTAGTTTGAGGCGACGGCAGCCATTACTGCAGCACTCGGTTGGAGGAAGAGAGACGGTGACAATTACTGCAGCACGGAGAGAGCCAGACATACTGCCGCGCGGAGTTTGAATGTGGAGAGCGACGGAGATCATACTGCAGCACTCGGAGAGAGCGACGGAGATCATACTGCAGCACTCGGAGAGAGCGAAGGTGACCATACTGCAGCACTCGGAGAGAGCGACGGAGACCATACTGCAGCACTCGGAGAGAGCGACGGCCGCCATACTGCAGCACTCAGAGAGCGACGGCCCGCCATACGCAGCACCGCGCCCCCCCCCCCCCCCCCCGACGGCCGCATACTGCAGCACTCAGAGCGACGGAGACCATACTGCAGCACTCGGAGAGAGCGAAGGTGACCATAATGCAGCACTCGGAGAGAGCGACGGCCGCCATACTGCAGCACTCGGAGGGGAGAGCGACGGCCGCCATACGCAGAGCACTAGGCGAGAGAGACGGGACCATACTGCAGCAACTTGGAAGAGAGCGAGGTTGACCATAATGCAGCAATCGGAGGGAGAGCGACGGCCGCCCATACTGCAGAATCGGAGGAGGGTAGAGAGAGACGGAGTAATACTGCAGCATCGGAGAGAGCGGGGGATGAGAGCGATGGTGACCATACTGCAGCAACGGAGAGAGAGACGGCCGCCTACGCAGCACTCAGAGCGCGGCCGAAATACTGCAGCACTCAGAGGACGGCGCCATACTGCAGCAATCAGAGCGACGGCCCGCCATTACGCAGAACTCAGACGACGGAGCCATACTGCAAGCACTCAGAGCGACGGCCGCCATATGCAGCACTCGGATGTGAGAGCGCGGTGACCATATGCAGCACCGGACACGAGAGCGACGGTGCCATTGCAGCACTCGGAGCGACGGCACGCCTACTGCAAGCAAGTAGGCAATCGGAGAGAGCGATGGAGACCATAATGCAGCACTCGGAGAGAGCGACGGTGACCATACTGCAGCACTCAGAGAGACGGCCGCCATACTGCAGCACTCGGAGAGAGACGTGACCATACTGCAGCACTCGGAGAGAGCAACAGCCGCCATACTGCAGCACTCGGAGAGAGACGTGACCATACTGCAGCACTCGGAGAGAGCAACAGCCGCCATACTGCAGCACTCGGAGAGAGACGTGACCATACTGCAGCACTCGGAGAGAGCAACAGCCGCCATACTGCAGCACTCGGAGAGAGACGTGACCATACTGCAGCACTCGGAGAGAGCGACGGCCGCCATACTGCAGCACTCGGAGCGACGGCCGCCATACTGCAGCACTCAGAGCGACGGCCGCCATACTGCAGCACTCGGAGCGACGGCCGCCATACTGCAGCACTCAGAGAGCGACGGCCGCCATACTGCAGCACTCAGAGAGCGACGGCCGCCATACTGCAGCACTCAGAGAGCGACGGCCGCCATACTGCAGCACTCAGAGAGCGACGGCCGCCATACTGCAGCACTCAGAGAGCGACGGCCGCCATACTGCAGCACTCAGAGAGCGACGGCCGCCATACTGCAGCACTCGGAGAGAGACGGTGACCATACTGCAGCACTCGGAGAGAGCGACGGCCGCCATACTGCAGCACTCGGAGAGAGACGGTGACCATACTGCAGCACTCGGAGAGAGCGAAGGTGACCATAATGCAGCACTCGGAGAGAGCGACGGCCGCCATACTGCAGCACTCAGAGAGAGCGACAGTGACCATACTGCAGCACTCGGAGAGAGCAACAGCCGCCATACTGCAGCACTCGGAGAGAGACGTGACCATACTGCAGCACTCGGAGAGAGCAACAGCCGCCATACTGCAGCACTCGGAGAGAGCGACGGTGACCATACTGCAGCACTCGGAGAGAGCGACGGCCGCCATACTGCAGCACTCAGAGCGATGGTGACCAAATAGTTTTGATTTTTTTATAGAAATAATAATTTAGTTCAGTTAGAGAACAGACACCACAATTAAAAACTGAACGTGGCTGCTCAATTTAGCGTGCTGAGCGACAGTCACATCACAGATCAGCAGATGGAGTCCGATTTCATTTATCACGTCAGTCGAGCTTACTGACTAGAGGAGTGAGGGTGAGAATAAAAACAAAACATAAAAAAAAAAACAAAACAACAAAACCAGGACAAGCGCGGGCGGAGTAGCGGAGGATTTAGTTTCGAAATGAAATGCAATGCAATATTTTGGATTTTGAAAAGTCTGTCGACTTTTGCCATTTATCAAAGGTGATTTTGGAAGTTTTTTTCGTTTCTTATTTAATTGGTTCCACGTTGTTTGCTGATGTTTACTTTATTTATACTTTGTGTCATTTATTTTATATCAAGGTGCATGCTGTGCTTCCAAGCTTTCTTGTTTGTTTTGCTAATAAACATTCAGTTTCTTATTTATGTGGTTCCACGGTATTTGTTGATTTTCATTTTTTTTTAATGCAAACTTTGTGTAAGTTATTTGTTATTAGGCTTATAGCATGATGTATTTTTTTTGGCTATGTTTAATGTAAGTGAATTTGTCATTGTACTGTCTTGTAGGTGTCCATTCAAGCAATTGACTCGGAATTGCAACTAATTCAAAAGTGAATGTAAAATGCGCAAGGCGCTTTTAAGCTATTTAAAAGCAAAGCAAAGCGAGGAAAAGAGGGAACGCCCCACACCCGCGGTGACACCGGTATTACCGGTGTTGTCACACGTCAATTAACTGGTGTGAAAATTTCCTCACCGTCACAACCCTAGCGAACAAGCTAGAGAAGATGAGAAATGCACTGAAGAAGGTTTTGTGTCTGTGTGTGTGTGTGTGTGTGTGCGCGTTTCATAAATGTTAAGGACATTATGTTTCTACTCTAATTCATTGTTGAAATATAAACATTCAAATGTTCTGTAAAAAAAAAAATGTATTAGCAGTTATTCAAACATACATTAAATAAAAGACAAGTTAAGTAAAACTATAATGAATATGTAATATAGTGCATGTGAATCAAAATGCTTCTCTCTAGTGTTATTTTTTTTCTAGCCAGCACTGAATGTCTTTCCTGTGGTAAATGTATAGTTGCTTGACATTGTTCACAAGCTGTTTGGTGACATTTTTCACAAGCTGAGGGATTACATGAGACATTCCAGTAAGTTGTACGGTTTTTCAACATTTGGTTCACATGCGCTCGGTCTCATTTTCGGTTGTCCAAATTTCGGTTCATCACTAGTGTTTTTATATAATGCTCATTTAGATGATGAACACTCACTGAAACACTGAGCTCAGGTGTGATAAAGGTGAAGTGTGTCCACTGGGACGAGTGTAGATCAGCGGCGCTCATGGACGAGCATCACTATGGAGACGTGGAGGGAGGAACCGGGGGACGAGTTGTTTTTGGCCCGTCTCAGCATGCTCATCTCATCGACTGACACCAGGACAATTATTACATCACCTGTGCTGAGCTCTCATCACAGTTATTAAATAAATCACGCTGACATTCATCAAGGATTAGGGTTGGCTACCGAAACCCGGTACCAATATGGCACCGGTACCTACGTAACCGGTATGTACTAGAACCGAATCAGAACGCAGATTTCGGTGCCATGCCGGAGCGATCAATTGAAATATTTGTCCTCAGGTTCTCCGAAATGGACGTAAGAAACATCATCACTGGGTGCCAGTGCCAGTGGTTTCACTGCGATGCGCACGTGAAAAATAATAATTTCCCGACTGAGAAAAATGCACGTGAACTCAAGTGGGAAAGCTCTAATAATACAAATCCAACACATCTTTGTAGTAACGCGAGTGTGCATGTTGTTTTCACATTCCGACTTAAAAGCACAAATCGGGAAATGAGAGTATCCGAGGAGCGCGTGAATGCAGTAATTATTACACTTGCTCTGATGGCAGCAGTTAGCCTTCCGTTAACTAAGCTAAACATGCTTAAATTAAAATGCCTAAAGCTAAACCTCCCTTGTATTCATATTTCTAAACCTGTTGTCCAACAAAAGAGAACATTATAACCTTTTTACTCCACAACACCAGCCACATGCTTCCTTCTGTGATCTGAAGAGGCTTCTGGTCACAGAATGAGGCAGAAAATGTGTTCCATAGGCTACTTTAAAAAGAATACATCGATTAGCAATGGATTATAAATTAGGGTGACCATTAGGGCTGTGCATCAAGCAAAGTCACGATACGATCGTATCATGATACAGAGGCCACTATACGATACGCATCACGATACATGACTGCACTGAATTTCAGCTCAGCAGAATTCAGAAAAACAGCTGTTTATTAAACTCTGCATACTATAGTGCCATTCTAATAATGCAGAGCAGAGTAGCTCGCAGTATGAAGGGCCTCCAGAAGAGTGTACCCAGTACAGAGCTCTAGGTAATGGCCTTTTGTTATGCTTCATGTTTACATTGTGCACTCCCCACCAGGTACAATATTCTGATTGTATCTTTTTTTTTTTTAAGCCCATAAATAATAATGTACACCTTCTAATAAATTTATATTGTAGTGTACTCATTCTAATATATTAAAAAAATAATTTACATTGCTGGTAGGTTATCATTGCACAAATTAACACTCTCTACAATAAAAAATAAAAACATTAGAAGAGTTCTAAACCAACGCGCTGTCTTCACTGTATCCAACGCACACACGTGCGTTTCTCGTATTTTAGCATTCCCTATTCTTTTTCTATTCTTTCTACTCGTTTTCTTTTTATTTATTATAAAAACAAAATAAGCAAAAAATAAAAAATAAATGTATGTATACTGTTAGGTGAAGCCCCGCCCACCAATCAGTTTTTGGGGATTTTTAAAAAAATTGTACAAGTATCGGTTTAGGTACCGGAACCGTTTTAAAAGTATCGATTTGGCACCGGTATTGAAAAAAAAAAAAAAACGATACCCAACCCCATCAAGGATCTGTGTGATTTCTTGATGAAAACACTGAAAGGACAGTCATCTTAGGCCGTGTGTTTACGGAACCAGATTCACTCCCGAAATTGCCATGACTGACATAGTGGTAACCATTAGCAACGTGCGTTTAGTTGCATCTTTGAACAAGAAACGTCCATTCCAAGACTCTAAACCGTTAGGAATCCACCATTTTTTTTGAACTGAAGTAATATGCAAAGACTTATGTTTGGCAGTTTTAAGTAAACCACTGTTGACACAGCCATGTCCTCTTATCATCTTTAGGCTTGTTTGGACATGGTCATAAAGCGAGCCACTTCATGGACTGAGTAAAGTGGGCAGTTGTGGGTAATAATATTTTGGTCGTATTTCCAGCATTTGGACTTATTACGGTTTATTTTGGTCTTGTTTTTGTTTGCGGTTTTTCACAGCAAGATCTGGCAACACTGAATCTTCAGTCCAGATGCCACAGGGAGAAAGACCCGTGTCAAAAGGCACAAATGAGTGAGGACTTGTTCCTCTTGTTCTGTGATTTTCACAGTTTTCATAATAACACAAGTCCCTACCATTACATTTTGCACAACAGCTTTGGCAAAGCATCTGTCAAACGATTTAAAATTGAAGCGCAATGTGGCTTAATGACTTAGCGGTGTATACAGTATATAGTTTGTTGGGCTGCACATATTATTATTATTATAATCATCATCACCTAACTGCCTGGCATCCTAAAACACTAGTGTGAATGTAATGTAGACTGACGCAATATCAAAACTAAAAAGAGGTCCAAGTCCACTTTAAAGTCCAGGTACAGGTCAATGCAAAGGACTTCTTGCTCGGTTCAGTCTGCACACTGAAAAAGAGGTGGAGCTCTTCATTGTGAACTCTCAAAGCGCACCAGATTGATGCATTTAACATCAAAGAGCAATGCAGCAGCAGACATGTTCAGATGACAACCGCTCGGCCCAGACTCCACGGTCAGGAGAGACACCACATCACCTGATCCACAGAGAGGGGCTTCATGACCTGACGTGTTCTGCTCATCTGGCCGAGCTGCCTTGGTCACCGAGAGCCTTTCCACCTTTGAGCTGATCTGTGATCAGATGAACAGCTTCCAGCACCTTCTTGTGACAAAAGCAGCAGACGGTGTGTTGAGTGGGGACAGATATATCAGGATATTTTTAGGGAGGGATGCGTCTGTTTAACACACTAATGTAAGAGGTAATGCTAGTATGCTCAACAGACTCTTTCTCCAGGTTCCACTGGACCATTTCAGCTCTGATTTGACTGGTCCTTCCACCAACAAAAAAAAATCACTTAAGCTTAAGAGTCGATTTGCAGTTGCCCTAAAGTAGTTAATGTTACTACACTTCACATCAGCAGCACTCCAGTGCAAACATTACAGGCAAGTAAATGTCCAAGTAGGCCAGAACTCACTGTTGAGCTGTGATCTCAGACTCTCTCTACGGCTGCTGTCAGAGGCTTGATATGATGATGAGAAGCGCAGCATCTGATGATGCCGGTCACTATTTACACATGAAAGCACTGTGAATCTCTCAGTCAGTCACACTAAATCTGTTTTTGTTTGTCTGTCTCTCACAGCATCAGTATTTCAGCATGTGTTTCCGCTCCGTCACACCTCTGGAAATAAATCGGTCCTGACAGGACTTCTTTCTCGCCGCTCGATATCATGCGTCCGCATCGAGCGTCAGTCACACTACCAAAGCCAATGAATAGTTTAGTGAATGTGACATAACTTGTTGCTCTGATGAAACACTCAAACTGTTAACGCAACGACTGGAAAACCAGACGCCAAGCATCACAGCGTGCCTTTGACAGCCATAAAGACTCGCTGGCTCACACGTCAATATCTGCTCAAACTCACTGCCAGCAGCCAATAAAACACTTTCCATCCAGCCATGGATTTGCTGTACAGTACCTTCCTGTGTGTAACTTCAATAGGAAAACGCTTCGATCTGAAAGTATGACGACTTTAGCACGACTTTACTAGTGTTCGCTTTATGTAACATGTCACAAACAGACCGCTTGAATCTCACTGGTTTAATAGAAAGCAGAAGAAAGAAAACTGAGGAATAACATCAGCCACTTCGAATGACATGAAGATTATCTGGACAGGATCAGATTAATTGACATCCATTACAAGGACAAACAGAAGGAAGAGCTTTGTAAAATCCCCCACAGCTTAACTCCATCCCCCACAATACTGAACAGATGATTTATAGCAGCAGAAAACACTGGAGCCGTGTTGATCTACTGACAGCTGCTGCACAACACACACAAACACAGAGACAAGCAGCAGACAACAGATCAGCAGCATCACAGGACCTCCACAAGCACCAGCACATTCCTCCACCCGCTACACCTTCAGCAGGTGAAGACCAACCCCACGCCTAATCACGGAGAGCCGCTTCCTCTGACTGGATAACTCTCCGATCACAAAAACACCAGGGCTGACTCATCCACTCACAGCACTTCAGGAGCGGTTTAAGACGCTTTCAGCTAAAAGTTAATGGCTGTTAAAACCACATATGTACACTTTGCTCCTCCCAAAAATGGTTAAATAAAGTGAGAACATGTTGTGATGCCTGCAAACAGACAACACAGTGCTACTGCAACACTTCTTCACAAATGGAGAGGAGTGTCCGTCTCCAACACATACACCGACACACACACACACACACAAGAGAGGACACCACTCTCTCTCTCTCTCAACACACAACCACACACACAAAGACAACTCTCTCACACACACACACACACACACTCACACGCACACACACAAGCGTCGCACAAAGACAACTTCACACACAGACCCACAGACACCTCTCTATCTCACAGACACAACACAAACACTCTCACACACCAAACACATGACCACAAAGACACGCTCTCTTGCACACACCACTTCACACCAGACAACTCTCTCTCACAACAACACACCACACACACACACAGGACACTAGCACAAACACACACACACACCACACCAACACAGACCCTCCACACACACACACAACACACTCTCCAACACAGACAAACACTTCAACACACACACACACACACACACTCACACACACTCACACACTCTCACATTATCACACACACACACACACACACAACGACACACACACAACACAGACACTCTCACACACAGACACTCTCACACACAGACACTCTCACACACACAAACACACACAAACACTCTCACACACACACACACTCTCTTTCACACTCACACACACACTCTCTCACAGCCTGACCACACACACACACACACACAGACACTCTCACACCACACACACACACACACACACAGGACACTCTCACACACACAACACACACACCCACACACACACACACACACACTGTGAACACACACACACACACACACCAGACACTCTCACACACCACACACACACACACACACACAGAGACACTAACTCACACACACCCCCAACACCCACAGACAATCTCCCACCAACACAGACACTCACACTACACAAACCACACCACACAGACACTCTCCACACACACACACACACACCACACACACACACACACACAGACCTTCACACACACCACACACACACACACACACTCACCACACACACACACACACACCAAACACATCACACCACACACACATCACACCACACACACACACACCCACACACAAACCACACACACACAGACTTTGCTCCTCCCAAAAATGGTTAAATAAAGTGAGAACATGTTGTGATGCCTGCAAACAGACAACACAGTGCTACTGCAACACTTCTTCACAAATGGAGAGGAGTGTCCGTCTCCAACACATACACGACACACACACACAGAGACAGACCACACTCTCTTCTCTCACACACCCACACACGCTCCACACAGAACTCTCACACACAGACACTCTCCACACACACTCTCACACACACAGCACTATCACACACACACACACACACACACAGCACTCTCACCAACACACACCCACACCACAGGACACTCTCACACTCTCACACACACCACACAGACACTCTCACACACACACACACAAGACACCTCTCAACACACACTCCACACACACACAGAAACTCTCCACACACCCACTATCACAGACACACAGAGACACAGACACTCAGAGACACAGAGACACAGACACTCAGAGACACAGACACACACAGACACACACCACAGACACACACACAGACCACAGACACACACACAGACACAGACACACACACACACACAGACACTCTCACACACACACACACACACACAGACCCTATCACACACACACACACACACGACACTTCACACACACACAACACACACACAGGACCTCCTCACACAACACACAACACAGACATTCACAACACACACACCACAAGACACTTCACACACACACACACACCCGGACACTATACACACACAAACACACACAGACACTCTCACACAAAACACACACACAGACACTCTCTCACACACACACACACACACAGGACACGATTACACACACACACAAACACACACACACAACACACACACACACAAAACACACACACACACAGCCACTCTCACACACACACACACACACAAAAAAAACACACACACACACACACTCTCACACACACAACACACACACACAACTCTCACAACACACACACACACACACCACACACACACACTCCACACACACACACACACAGTAACACACACACACACAAACACACACAAACACACACAAACACAAACACACACACGCACACACACAAACAAACACTCTCAACAGACAGACACACACTCTCACACACTCTCTCACAGACACTCTCACACACACACAGACACTCTCACACACACACACACACACACACACACACAGACACTCTCTCTCACACACACACGCTCTCACACACACACCCACACACACAACACTCTCACACACACACACCACCACAGACACTCTCTCACACACACACACTCTCTCAAACACACACACTCTCAAACACACACACACAAACACACACAAACCACACAGACAGGACACCTCTATCTATCACACACACAGCCACACACACAGACACACACACACACAAAAACACACACAAAAACACACACAAAAACACACACACAAAACACACACACAACACACACACACAAAAACACACAGACACTCTTCACACACCACAGGGACACTTCACACACACACAG